>JAYDZE010026207.1:0-19702 GCA_034509125.1 Monilaria moniliformis
CAGTATATGATAATCTGCACAATATGTGATATTCTGATTTGGTTTGATTGCTGATATAACTGTTATTATGTTGTGACGTAAGATTTCATACTTCTAACTAGTAAAATATTAGAACTGTGCAGGTCAAACATAAATTGCATAGCATTTATTTAATTTCGGAAATTTAGTTCTACCGTTGATTATACTACTAAGCTAGTGAGCTCAGTCCCCTTTAAGGATTATATTTTGCAGGTTAAATTCCTCGTCGCTTCAGCAGCTGCGGTCATGTCAAGTCACTGATTCTTTTTGAGTAAATATTGTATATAAGTTAGTGGGATGTCAGGAGAGTCTTTTAAATTATATTGACTTAATCTTGTGAATCTGCCATGCATATTTTTATATGTGTATATTTATGCTTTTGTTGTGACTGATTGTCACCTTGACGAGGTGGAAATATGTTTTGGATTTTTATTTATATGAAAATCAGGTGAAACCTATCGCATCGTGACGTCACTTATTCGATTATTTAGTAATCGAAGAAGGGGTGTCACACTTCGCTCTCTATTTAGCCTTGCGTCCGGGTCGCTGGAACCCCTCATCGACGGCATGCGCGGGGGGTGTGCGGGTAGCCCCGTTTGTGATCGGGGAGTGCGCTGGCAAAGCCCCACTTTCCCCCGCCTCAGTTTGAGAATTACCCCCTGCTTCGGAGCTTGACCAGCTTGGGCTTCAGGGGCCCCACGCTGGGTGCCCGGGTGCTGGTGGCCGACCTTGCTGTAGGCTTCTTTGGCGGGCTTGGGTTTCTTCCCGAAAGCATAGCAAGTGGCGGCGAGATGCCCAACAAGGCGGCAGTCCGTGCAAAAAGCAGGGATTTTGTCCCAAAAACTTTATGAGTAACATTTCCCCCTGCTATATCTATAGTGAAAACCTTAGGGACAGGCCTGGATATATCAAGTTCAACACACAAACGAGCATAGGAAAGACGTGTGCGTGTGAGAGTGGCACGATCAATTTGCACAGGATTACCTAAAAGACAACCAATTGAAAACAATGCAGACTCATATACAAGTGAATGGGAAGACCAGACATATTGCACCAGATAGGGACAATGGGACTTTCAAAAAAAGGATCAAAATCTGGGGTCCATTTAAAAACACGCATAGGATGATGTTCAATAAACCAAGTTGGCATGCCATCAGGACCACTTAGGAATTTCACATAATCAGACATGTTAGAAAATTCAATGAAAATGTGCTTTGCATTCATAAATTTCCATGTGCAAGTACCTGTGAAATTGAAGTTACCCAGAGCCTTTTGGATGTGGTGGGTGGACGGGATGGAGTCCGGGAACTTGCCAACCACAGCATCATCGAGGCGCTCTTCAGTGTCAGCAGAAGAGAAAGAGATGTGAGGAGTACCTTCTTGAGCCCCCGTAATCCCTAGCCATCGAATAGTCTCCGGACGGATCACATGCGGCCCCTGGGCAGGCTGACCCGTCCGCACAACATCAGCCATGGATCTGCCGCCGGCAGTCCATGTGCCCGTAGGTGTCGAGCCAGTGGCAACACGGTTGGTTGGCGTCAGCGGGGCGTGGCCAGCGCCGCCCGTATCAACTGCCATCACATCATGCACGGTTGATGTACTGGCCGGCTCGCAATCCTGCCCCTTTATCTGGGTGTCGGCCGCCTGACCACACTCGGCAGGCGCATCAACATGGTGGAGACCCGTCCCCAGCGGGTGGGCGGGGTCGGCCGTACGGGCCTCAGCGGCGGTGCCATCATTCTCATAGGCAGCTTGGGCATTCCCGCCAACATCTTCAACCCAGTCGGGAGAGCCAAGATGGTGGTAACTGGCTGTGAAGTACCGCACTCATCCGCACCCCGACGCCTAGAGGTGGGAAATCGGACATGACAACCTCAAATTGCAGCGCAGGAAGTTGGCGCAACTTGCCGAGCCGACGCTCAGGCACATCACCAAAAAGAGACGCGACAATCTCCTTGCCTGTGATGGCCGAGTGTGCGAAACTGCGTTGGGTTTTAGGGTAAGATTTTTTGAATTTCGGCTAGCTGTGTTTGTCTATAGACTGGGCAGGTCGAAGCTTGGAGGATGAATTATGGGCAGTAGGTGATGGTTGGGTGCGGTGCGAGGCAGTTTTCAGAGGAGGGTTAGTGTGTCCAGGGCGGGGTTGGTGAGAGAGTGGCTGCGTGGATGTAGGTGTAGAGAGCTGGGTGTTGCCGTGCGAATTGTGGGCTGAAGCAGTGGGCTTACAGCCATGGGACAAATTTGGGCTAGCAGAGTGGGCCAGGATATAAGTTAATGTAGGGGGTAAGAGGGGGGCTGGAATTATGGGCTGGGGTCAAATGGGCTGCAATTACCGGGATAGGGCCCGTGGGCTGTGAACAAAACTGGGCCACATTCACAGGATTTGAGCCTATATTAGGCTGATTGCAATTCAGTTGGGAAGTTTCTTATTTATGGAGATTTCACATATCTCCCTCTTTAGGAACCAGATCTGCCAGAGATATCTTCCCTTCCTTCTTCTTCATGGACCTGGACGCATGGGCGTCTATGTGCGGCAGCGCTATAGAGGAAGCCCTAGCCGCTACTGCCAGTTTCACCAATCTCTTCAACCGGTGGGCCACCATCTCCTTAGCCGCCCCTAGGTGGCAGCGGCTATGGGGGACTTAGAGTGCCCATTGCGGGCTTATTCCTCACGCTGTTCATCAGCCAACGCCTGTAATTCTGCCTCCAAATCCCCTTCCGAAACCTCTGAATCTTCACTGGACTCCACCATGGCATCAAGCTCGGCACTACCATGGTAAGAACAGTCACTCCCATTTTCTTCTTCGGATAGCCACAGAGTCCATTCAGTATGCTCCCCTCCGCCTCCCTCCAAACTATGTTCCAGACTCGGGGAAGGGCATGCCGACCTTATGGACAAACCGTCAGGAGGGTGTTGCGCCATAGCACTGTCTCCCATGGCTTGAAGAACAACCATGACGCGAACCACCAGCCGGACATAACTCCGCCAACAGACAAAAGCACAACGAAAAGGCAAAAACTAAGACAAAAAATAGGAAAAAAAAAACACAAAAAAAAAAACAAAAAAAAACAGTAACCAGAAAAACAATCACGGCAAGAATTAGGACCAAACAAGACTAACAAAATAACAAACACGGACATTAATCGAAAGACCAACCTACAAACCGGCGAGAGCCAGTGAGAGAGGGCATCGCGACCTAGAGAGAAAATTTTGAAGTGTGTGACTGACACCACTAGACTTTCATGAACTTTACATTGTAACATCAGTTATATACGACTTTCATTTTGTTATAAATCTTGCCAAAAACAGGATTTTGATTTTGGCAAAATTCAAATCTACCCAACAATTAAAAAATGTCTACGTGATTCGACGGTGTAGTCCACTGTAGAATTTTGGTTTTATATATGTAATGTAAAAAAGAAATCAAAAAATGCATTAACTTTCCACTGTAGAAAATATTAGAAGAAGAAGAATGATGAACGAGAGAATTATTAAATTTCTGTTCGTATTAAAGGTCTGGCGTTGCAGGCATAAAAAAATGAGAATGATTGACATGTGGATTTTTCTTTAATTTCTTAGAATCCCGCAAATAAAAGTTCGTGGGAAAAATGAAAACGGAGTCAAAATTCAGGTATTTTTCAGCAATAAGTTGTTTTTATAATAGGCGTGTATTACCACGTCAAACATTGACAAGCCATGTAGATCTTTTCGACTGCCACGTAGATCTTAATTGCACGAAATTTTGTTTTGGAAAAATTTAAGGCATAATGAAAGTTTTGTTATGAGTATTACAATTTTTTTTATTTAGAAAGGGGGAGTAAAGATAACTAATTCCTAAATCTTTCCATTTATAGAGAAGAAGGCCTTCACTATTTAAAGATCACGAGTTTAATATATGTATTTGATAGGATTTAATTATTGATGGGAAATAAGGTCTAATTGGTTTATAGTTGGACAAAAATATGCACTAAATATGTGTTTGTATGCAGAGTTTGAGGAGAATCTGATCTAGGATGTGAAAGCAAGAGAATGATGGAAAATGTGTACAAAAATACCAAAAGAAGCGGGAATTGAGGCAATTCATAATCTGCCAAAGGAAGAGCCCTCGAGCTGCCCAGATTGAAGGAAGCTGACGGTACTACAGGACAAAGATGCATTTTTCTAACAGTTAGCAATGTGTCTCCACCAGCTGCGAAGATAGGTAGAAAATTTCAACTGGAAGAAAGGAAAAGAGGAAACCTAGCTGGGGGAAAATGGAACCAGCCTCAATATAAAAGGAATGGAGGATGACAGAAAAAATAGGGGAACCACCTACCACTTTTACACACTCACACACTTGTTTTCACCTGCACCCACTTTCTCTCTGGGGTAAACCAAGAATACTTTGGGAAGCTCAACACTCTTGCCACGATGAATTAGGGCAGAGGAAGAAGACCTGCTGCATTTTTGAATGCTTGTTTTGGAAACAAAATCACTCTTACTGTAATACCCAAATTTGAATTTCCCAAATCAGTAATTAAAACCTTAGATTATATGCCCATAAGAATAGTAATGATAACTTTTGGAGTTTAGAAATTGGAATTGAATTGTAAATGAACCTATTTTTATCTGTTACTTTTCGATAGTTGTTATTTGGAATTGTGAAGCACATGTTTTGTACTAATTCTTATGGAATAATGAAGTTGTTGTAAGTTTAGTTCTTATAAGAGAATAAAAATAACCTCAAGGCCCAAAATTATATTGGAATAAAATTACATCACGGGTTCAATTACACCTCCAACAAATGAGAGTAATATTAAGCCCAATGCACCTTTTGGCCCATCGATTTACAGCCCTTATTCCAAAGACAATGCTGATTTTGTTGACTTTAATCCACTCATGCATGATTTTTTGAGGTGTCTAATTGTTAGGATTAGGATGACAAGTGTTGAGAGTATTCTAATAGGTGTTAACCCACCAATACATCATTTCTACTAACAAGCAAATAAAAAAAAACTCTCACCTCCGTCTCCATAGTGATCATCCATCACCCCGAACAACAAGAAGAAGAAAAGCTAGGAAGACTAGAGGGTCAAGAGAAATCTAGGAGATTCTTATGTTGCTCACTAAAGGTTGGTGCCACTCTCTAGTTCTTGGGAAAAATTAGAAGCTTAATGGGTTAATTTTATAAGCATGCATGTTTGAGTAGATGTTGTGGGGGTAAATTTTGTTGAAGTCTTGTGCTTGATTAAGTGATAAAAACCATATAATAAGTATGCATGTTAGTAGATTGAAAGTTGAAAGTTAAATTAGGGATCATGCCTAAATTGTGTGATTTAAATAATTGCATGTTGGATTTATAATGCATGGGAGGATGTTGAATGATGAGTGGAGGTGTCACTTGTACTTGTAGAATCAACTAACTCGTTTTTTAAGTGAAGTCACATTCAGCCAATAATCGTTGTGCTAACTGCTACGACAGAGGGTTTTGAGGCTGGTTTGACCGATCAAAACTATTTTGTTTACTCTAAAATTTTAAGAGGAGATAGTTGTTGAAGTTAGATATGTTTTGTAAAAATTTCAGGGAGATATGAGGATATATGAATCTATGGTGAGTTTTACAAAACAACTGTCGTTTTTCGCCCCAAATTTTGTAATCTGTACTAAAACATTCATAACCCTCAAATTCCTATGAATAAGACTTTGAAATTTTAACACAACGAAATAGACATACTTAGATTTGATTTTCCACTGGTTTCAATAATTTTAATGCTCTTATGAGGTCTGGGTGTAATTTCTAAGTGGTGTCAGAATCTGTGAAAGATTTGATCATGTGTTGGGATTTTGTTCCCTATATACTTGGGTAAGAAAGTACATTTTGAGCATATATTGAAATATTATACTCTCAAATCGATATGATGAACTTGAAATACATATTGTTAAAGTGTAAAAATGTATTTTGGTATTTTGAAATGTTTTGTTAATTAATTGAATTTTTTGAAAAGAGTATTACATAAACTTATGCATTTAATAGTTTTGTTATTGTGTATAATTGACTAACTGGTTTTCAAGCATCTTTGTAAATCTTCGCTATCAAAATTATGTTTGTTGACATTATGGAATGTGTATACTTGGTTCAAATGTAGAGTTATAGTAAAGTAAATGCTTTAAATCAAAGTTAGAAAAATGTCACAAGGTATGCTCGAAAAATTGTTGTCACTGACGATGATATGTGTCGAAGGTTTGAGCGAGGTTTGAGAACCGAGATACATAAACTAGTTTTGGGGGTTCATTTTTGGATCCTAAATCTAGTCTTCTACTTATTTTTTCCCAGATAAGAGAAAATTGGGATTACCCCCTTACCACAATTGCAACAAGTTGCAACTGGTAAGGTCAATGATAGTTTAACTAACAAATAAATCAATGAAAATAGCAAGCGACAATATATTAGCATAGTGAGAGATGTGTCGAGAAAATTAAAATACTAGAGAAAAGAGTTATATGAATTACTTGTATGATAGATTAAAGTTTCAAATTCTATATTTAAAAAAAATTATAATCACGTGCACTCAATTTGATATATTAACGTATCCTATATATACGCGTACATGGTCATTTTACCCTTTCAAAGAGTACTTTTGCAATATGGAAATTGATAGTTCCAGGATTGCAATAAGCTGCGTAATAGCAGCTTCTAGCAATATTAAAAAATATTTGCTTACTATGGGAATCTAAATCGCCAGATGATTTTGTCAAAAACAATTTCACTAATTGTTGCATCTCCGATTCTATGTCGAAGCTCGTAATTCCTCGGGCAATTGCCATGCATTCTTTGCCATCCTGAAACGACACAAAAATCCATTTGAAAAAACTAATCTTTTGTGCATCGATAAAATAAAATACGAGACCGGTGACAGAAAAAGTAAACCTTTTGGTGTCGAAACAGACAAAGCTTATGACAGACACCGACGGTGGCCTTCAACATCTGCTCGTATTTCGGGTGCGACGATAGTAGTTCCTCCGGCTTGCGCCTCCCCCCGCTGCTTAGGGTTAGTGTCCAGACCAATAGCTCCGCACTGCCAGCTCCGCCGCTGCCTCCTACTTCCCATGTCTTCATCCACTTATGCCACTGTATGGGGTGAAGTCAGGAAATTTTAAATTTCACATTCAATGAGCATGCAAATAATTGATGTTAGTTGACATCATTCTGCTGCAGCCCATCGTAGAACACGAACAACGACATAATAAAATTTTGAAAACAAAAAGAAATTAGAGTATAATATTTAATATGTATTGGGAATTGGAGGTGAATAACGTACAGCTTTTTTCAATGGTTGATGAATGTTGCAGCCGTGTGCCAACATTATATCCATTGAAAGTTGACTTAGGATTCTGAGTAATGTCCCCACCAAAGTTGTTCTTGTTTCGTACCTGTCCAATTAATTTTCATATGTGTTCAATCATTCGGAATGACACATTACAAAATACCAAGCTCCAATCATTATTTGGGCTAGTTTTCGGAAATAACACCTAGTCTATCCAAATCTACGATATCTTGCGATGTTTTTGAAAGACGTGAGAAAATCGCAAATTAAGGTAGACAACATGTTATTTCCAACAATTAATCGATCCTTAATGAAGATGTAACTACATGAGTTTATGGGGTAGGAAAATTTACCTTCCTGTGTTTGCATACTTGAAGAAGATGTTGTCGTGTACGAATTCGTCAACGAATGCACGCTTTTGCTCCGCGGAGAGTTGGTTGCGGTGGAAATGCGATGTAATAGTCTGCATCAAAGTCACTGTCTTGGCCCAAGAGAGACGCTCTTGTGATTTTTCTGGCTCAAAAACTGATGCAGCAGCAATGTAGTAGGCTTGTAGAAGGCTTCCTTCACTTGAACCAAACTCCCCCAGACTGAAATTTCGGTACCATCTGCTCCACCAAAAATAATCAATCATTTATTAGGTCATAGAATTTATTTTGATGAGTCTTGTGACAGATTGTCTGTTGACATCATTATAAATATACAATGCTACAGAACTTGACTCGATAATCTGTTTGACACAAATTTTTTGTGATTTATTAACTAAGAAAATAATGTAAGAAAATCAAGATGTATCTTACTTTTGGATGTCTTTCCACTCTTGTTGGTGTAACGCCTGACAATTATTATAGTCGAGTTTCGCCATCTCCAAATATTTGTTGTTGTTCACATATGGCATCCTGAAAAGGATTTAAAGAATTTCATAACTGATGCTATAATTATTACATGTATCGTCTATAAAGAAATAGACGTGGAATAATATGCACTCTTTGTATATTGATGTGTACCTAGTGACTACATTGACTACATATTCATCAATCGAGAATCCAATAGGACTATTTTACGATACACAAGAATATAAAATAAAGTATACCTGTATAAAGTTTTGCCAATCCAAACATCATCTTCACCGCCGTACTGTTCTAGATAAAATCTTGCTTCAACTCGAGGTAGGCTGGCATACCATGGAAAATCTAGTGCATATCGCACCTGTAAAATTGTCTTCATTTTTAAAAAAATAAAAATTCTGAAACACAACAAAAATTTTAATGTTACAGAAAAATAAACACAAGAAAAATTTAATTGGGCCTCTTTGTTTTTTCTCTCATGTCCCTAAAATTTTGGGGCAAGTTGCTCATGGGTTGTTGCCTTGTTGGGATTGATTCTCAATTTATTCGAGAAACAATAAGAATTAAAATTTATCCAATTATTAACAGATGTTATAGGGTCATAGATATAGACAAATCACATAAATTTGAGAATAAGCCATAGAATGAGGTGGCAATTTGTATGATTGGATGCATAAAAAATTGGGGCAATTTGAATGATCTATACCGTCATATGCATGCGTCGTGTCTTCTTCGCTCACCTTTATTTCATTACTTATACATTATGTGATTACCTTTCCAAAGTGACTATGTGGCTTTGTATACAATTAGGGCATCCACTATATATGGTGTTTTTACATACTAGTACCACATCAATGTCACATTTAACTTCCTCAATTTTAGCTTTATCTAAACTTTCTCCATTTTAACATTTTTTCACTTCTAATTATTCAATGCATCGCACTATTATAATTCTACTTTTCCAACATATCCATACATATATAATATGTATCTTACTTTTTTTTTTTGATTTCAACAAAATTAAATTAATTACATGAATAAGTTATTTTTAGTTATAATAATATATGATTAAAAAATTAACATATTGTGCTAAAAATCAAACAGATAAAATCAGACATTTAGAATATAAAAAATATATTGCTATAATACATAACTAAATTTTTTAATAATAAAAATACATGCAATATATTAATTTAGATAGAAATGAAAATACATATAAAATTTGATTTTAAACTAATCATCGCTGGCTGAATAAAAAAGACGGTCGATATGCGAAGAAAAAAGAAAAAAACAGCTGAAAAAATGAGAAAGAAAAAAAACCGGCTGAAGAGAGAAGAATAAAGAAAGAAGTTGAGAAGAAACGTCTGAAAAAAGAAGGAAAAAAAATAATCTTAAAACAAATTTGACCCAGCAAAAAAGTACCGCCCAATCGTACAATAGGCGTGTGCCTGGGGCGAGTAGCTGCCAAACGCTCGCATTTCAGTGGGATGTGGGGCCACCAACGCCGGTAGCCTCCTAGAAAGCAGTTTTGCTTCCCATCTTCCTTGCTTCATCCAAAAACAAACGCCTATGGAGCGATTGGTGTAATAGAATAGAATGAGAGAGAATGGAATGAAGGTGCTTGTATGAGAAAAAATAAAGTATATACTATGATAAAATGGACTTCCATTCCATTTTTCCTTATTCCATTCTATTATACGAAGCACTTTCCTAGAGTGTTTCTCATTCCACATCATCAACTTTCTCTTTTTTTTTTCACCATAGTGGGTGCTCTTAAAAAACCACCCAGAAGCCTCTTCAGTTTTTCCAAAAGTTGAGCACAAGTAGTCAAGGAAATATCCCCTCGTTTAAATGGAAAGTTGACTTTTCTAATTCACATAATCCAAGACTCAAGAAATATATACGTAGTTTTTACCTATTAATTATACTAACATAATACCTCTCTCACACACACATATCACATATGAGCGTACCTCGCCGGGAAGGTCTTTGGTGATGATCCACTTATCCAAGAGCTCATTATTAGCTCTCTTTTGTTGCAAGAATTTAAAAGAGAAATTAGCTGCATCTTCCAGAATGTTCTCTCCCGGAAAAATCAACTGAGCAGCTTTGTAAAGACCGTATATTCCGGTGACCGACTCCGTCGACTGCCCATTGAGGCCGAAGAACTTTCCACCGCTCTTAAAATGTTTGAACACATCTGCAGAAACCTCGTATCCATGCAACCTCAGCAGCCTGAAACCCATTGCCGTGTCGTCAAGGTCCTTAACGTCTGAATTCCTCGCCCAGCAGATCCCTTTTTCTGTCCAGTATCTTTTATAACAATATTTTTAAAATTAATTAATATTTTTTAATTGGTAGAAATTCCAGTAAACTCTGCTTTAGTGATATAATCGGTGCAAAATATAGTATCCCTTATGTCTACAATAAGTGTGGCATAGTGTAATGTAGTGTGGAGGGCAGAGTTGTTAATAAAAGGTTCAAAGATATGTTTTGAATGGAGAAAGGGTCACATAGATAGTATTGGATAATTTAGTATTAGACTGATTTTTGATAAATATTAAGTGTCAATGAGGTTTAAAATATAAAGGGACGTGTATTATAATAAAACACCTTAATTTATTGACAAATAGAAATGACTAAAATATTACACGTTTAGTGAATGAAGGGGGTAGTAGTACCTATAAACGTATGCGATACATTCCTGGATCTATGGCTGGAAATAACGTGAAACTCCAAGTCTTTGCAGCCTGTCTACTGCCCAAAGACGCTCGAACAAGTCCACAGGGTACACATTTGGAACTAAATAATCATTCCAAAATAAAATAAAATAACATAGATATTTAAAAATTTGAAGAAAGTAGAAAATAAATTTAAATAGACTATAAATATACCTCCCCCCTTAAATTTGTTGAGGAGGTTGGTCAAATATTTGAGGCAATTATGATCTTTGGTTTGTTGGAGGGCGAAAGCAGTGGAAGAAGGAGAGAAAAGAAATGAGCCATTTTCACTTTGCAATTTCAAAAGCTTTTCCCATATTAGGCCTGTCATTCCTTCCAAGCTAAACAGCAATGGTGTGGGCACTTGGTGCAGTTTGTCTCTTGGTATCCTGCAATTATTACATTATATATTTTTTATATAGAAAAAGGAAAGGCCTTTTTACTATTAAATTCTTAACAATGACGTGTGTGTGTTGGCTTACATTTTGAGCTTTATCTCTCTTCTTGCATAGATCTCTCTCAACCCTCTTGTATCACTGGGGATATCGATTTCGAGCTCTTTTGCTATGTTAATGAGCGACGGCAGCACCATCTCGAAACCAATTGGCATATGCTCCTCGTTCTCATCGTCGAGCCTATTAATATTCTTCTTGATAAAAAAAATGCCTACAAAAACAAAGAAAAATGTATACTTACCCCGTTACACGCATGTCGTGAGATCTCAACCGAATAGTATATAAGAAAATGCAACCCCTTTTTTTGTCAAATTTCATTACAGACCACGAACCTTTCTCAGTTTTATCAAAATCTACGTCCCAAGATCTCAATGCTACTACGCACGCTAGCGTGTTTATGATCCTATCGAAGATCAAGAAGGTTCGATCATCGCCCCAGGACCCATCACCGAGCTGGTTCCTCGAGATCCACTCGAGGCTCGATGGGAACTGTGGCCGCCGCATGGCTATGTCATCCGCTGCCACGAGCGCCATCCACGCCGTGTCGTATGGTGAGATGCTGATCTCCCCGTCACCCATCGACCGCAGCATCGAGCGGACTGCGTGGGCCAACTCGCTAATCTTGATTGATGTCGCCACCTTGTAATTAAAAACAAAGCAGTCAAATTAAAGAATTTAATAAATAAGTGAAATGTCTCCAAATTGATATACACACCTTTACCACTGGCAAACCATCCTGAGTCGAATCTATGTATTCTGCGGAAAAAAGAAAATTAATTAATATTTTTCACATAGGATGATGAGAGAGAGAGAGAGAGAGAGAGAGAGAGAGAGAGGAGACCTTCTGTACGAGGTCTGGGGATTGCATTGCATTGCAGAGAAGAAGTGGGAGTAAGTGGTCTAAAAAGTTGAAGACATCCTGCAAAAAATTTGTAAGTATTAGTATATGGAAGAAAGGGTTAAACAAAGCATCCTGACTTTTAACCAGTTAAGGGGAGTACGAAAAATTGCAGACCGAAATTATTTTCTAGAAAGAGAGAGAAAGAGAGGAATCACCGGCGGAGGAACGAGAGAAGGTGGCCGCCGAGAGGTCGGCGTGGCTGGTGGAGGATGGGCGGAAGGTGACGGGATTGGAAGCGAACGACATGCTTGAAAATATTTTTTTGATTTGATTCGATTGGTGTAAATGGAGAGAGACAGACAAAGGAAAGGACAGGAAACGGACAAAACCGACTTCCGAAATGATTCTCGCGAATGGGTGCATGGAATCATCCAAACTCATGAATATGAGGGAACTATCGTGGGTCGCATATGGTTAAAAGAGCAACTCCTTTCTTACCTTAATAATATAAAAATTCATGCATCGCTAAATTCAAATGTTAATTTTAACTGAACTTCGGTTTACTTTCATGTTGAAAAAAATTCGATTTCAAATCGGACCATCCGAATTTTCAATTAGTACTATTGCGTCCTCCAGTGCAATTCACGGCCACGAATCATGATAAATTTTACAACTTTTTTAAAAAAAATTACATGAAATTGCCAAAATATCATCATTTATGAAAAAACTACATTAAAACATATAAAATTAATTTACTTACAAAATGAATACTGAAAATAAATATAAAATATATAGTAGAAATACATAGTTTTAATAAATAAATAATATATACATGTAATTAACGTTGGCTTTCTTAAGCTGCAGGTAACGGAAGCAATACATTGCAATTTCAAAATTATTGCAACACTATCATTCCTATATATGATTTTTGATTCTGAGAATATAACAATTCTCTATCTTACATAACATATTTTGATAATTAATTTCACATTTATTTGAACTTTTAAAAATTTTTGAGCCCACATTAATTCTTTCTCTTATGTGAAAATTTAATATTTCTGATAAATATAATATATTATTCTTGATTAATTATTATTTTTATATAAAGGACTATTCTTTATTAACTAAGAAAATGGAATCAACCCAATGAATATACATGTATTTATACATAAATATTATTCTATATTAGGCAATATAATGAATTGTATATAGTAGTATGAAAGGATGTCAATTGAGCCAGCTCATCAGGTTCCAAATTAGCCTTACTCGGGTTGTGAGTTAATAGATGCAGGCTTATCGGGTTAGAAATTTCTATCCCTAACCTAAGCATTCAAGTTTCGGGCCAGCCCAACGGGCTAATCGACTGGAAAGGTAATGATAATACTAAGTAGTGATGCATGATCTCTCTAATGGTTAATGAGGATAATTAGTCAAATTAATAGATTGTAAAATATTTAATTGGAGGAATTTTGAAATATATACTGAAATTCAAACACGATTAAATACTATTAGCATATTAATTAAAAAAATTAACATTAAATAAGAATGATGTTTCATTAATATTGAGTTGCTGAATGATTTAACATATAAAAATAAGTTATCATGGATCTTGATATGTTCGATGAATTTTAAAGTATGTTTCATAATTCAAAATATTTCTTACAATGAACTTAAATTTTCCAATTCATTTATTTATTGTTATATTATATTCCATATGTCTACTAAAAATAGTCATGTTATTCTATTTTAGTCCGTCAACCAAAATTAGCTGCATTCCATTTTTACAAAATTTCTCACAACACTACATCAATCATTTTTTCTCTTTCCAATCATTTTTTCTCTTGCCCTCTTACTTTACCAATTGCGTATTAAAACTTGTGTTGTCTACTAATAGAACTATTTTTAGTGGACAGAGCGAGTATTAATAAAATTCATTAGATATAAATTGAAGGATTTATTTTATTTTATTTTATTTTTGTGTAGTGATTTATTTTATCAAAATTATCATTATAGTGTTGAACCACTTGTCAAACAAGTCGAGAGAATAGACAATAGTTGCACCTAGACCCAACTCATCGGGTTTCAGATAAGTCCTACTCGGATTGCGGGTTAATCGGGTGTAGACTAACCGGCCTAGATTTTTATCGGGTTAGAAATTTACAACCCTAACTCTATAAATATAGCAAGATATTCGGGTCAGCCGGCGGAATTCGAAGTGAACTAATATCCCTAATAGTATGTATATGTGTGCATCGAGCAATGTGTGTGTGTGTATGTGTATACATACATATGATAAAAAAAATTGATGCAACATACATATATATAACAAATTGATTGCTTAGTAATAGTCTAAATTAGTTTACTATTAGATATCTATATGATTATTTCTCCAAAAATTACATTGATGTATATTATATATATATATATATATATATAGGAGTGCTTAATCGGTCGGTTTGGTTATAACCGAACCGATTAAGTCGGTTAACCGAAAAAAATTACACTAAATTCAAATCCAAAACTGAACCGATTAAACTAATCGGTTAACTAATTAACCGATCGGTTAATCGGTTAACCGAATAAAACCGATATAAAACCACAAAACATATTTAATTATATAAAATTCAAAATTAATTTAACTAATATATGGCTCATAGGCTTTTTTAACAGCCCACAAACCCGGTGGGCTCATAGGCTTTTCTAATAGCCCTCAGGACATCAACAAGAGAGCAAGGCACTCTATCCACTGCACCACTTCAGCTTTTAGTATAAATAATAAACATTATAATACTTATTTAGTGTTTTTCGGTTTTTCGGTTATAACCGATAACCGAAATATTCCTTAATGGCTAACAGCCACCGAACTGAAACCGAAAATTTCGGTTATCGGTTAACCGATAACCGACCTTAATCGGTTCGGTTACCGGTTAACCGATAACCGACTAACCGAATTATCACTCCTATTTGTAGTCGGATGGAAGAAAACAAACCATGGTAAGTAGAACATAAATGGAAAATGTAATAATATTGGGATGAAAAAATTGTAAATTACAAAAACAAAAATAAAATAAAATAAAGGGAATAAAAAAAGCCCTAAGTTTCATTCTCTATCAACGCCGCTTCTTCAGCCTTGCTGCTGCTGCTTCTTTTTCAGATTCTTCTTCTCCGTTGCTACTACTACTTATTTTTTCTTTTTCTATTTTCACTTCTCATCTGTTTCTTCTTCTTTCGTGGTCGTTTCTCTGCCATTTTTAGTAAAGCATCAAACACCTTCTGAAAATCAGTGTTCAAAGCCCACTTCACACCAAATTCACATTTTCTTCACTAGTTGGAGCTTTCCCTTCCAAGATCTTCGCTTAACTTCGACACCAGAACTCCGAGCGCCACCGGAACTTCCACTGGAGAGTTCCCCGTCACACTCCCCAACACTTAATAAATCGCGAGACACTTGGTGACTTTCACTGCTTCTAGTTTTCTTCAATTTTCCGACCATAAGGTCGACTGGTGCATCAGTGGTGGTGAGGTTGGAGACGCGACGGCCGGTGAGGAGAGTAGCCATGATGTGTGTGAGAGAGAGATGATGCGTTTGATTGTGAATCTGTTAGGGGAGGAGGGAATCATTCAGTTTCATAGTCGCGCTCGGCTTTTGTAGATGTATAGAGATATAGATTCATACATTAGCAAGAAAAGATATTCCCTCTCCCTTCGTCTCCTTTCCTCTCTCTCTCTCTCTAGTTGCAGAATATCAGATATATTATAAAGAAGTATGCGAGGGCCATTGGGGCCAGTGATAGGGAAGTATCCATCATCTAGTGATTCTAATGGTGGAATGGGGAATGGAAACAATGATATCATAAAACACAACAGGAAATGCAGAGATTTGGTGTTTCTTGTGATATTCATTGCCTTTTGGATTGCAATGATTGTTAACTCCAGCTTCGCTTTCAACCAAGGAAACCCATTGAGGTAATTAACTAAAAAACTGCTTCCTTTGCTTGACATTTTCGTCATAAATTACATGCGTCTGATTTTCCTTTTTTGCGTGATCCTGATCTGTTTCTTTAATCAATCTAACTCAAAAAATGTTGTATTTGCCCTACTCTTTTTATAAAAAAGTTACCATCTTTACATTTGTGAGTTTCATGGTATGACTACCGTATTTCTTCATATCATTGTGTTTGCGTACTCTTTTCGGTATGCTGGAGACAGAACTATTGGCATTTTCCATTTAGTGTGTTACAAGCTCTGGTTTTGAAAAATTGTATCTTGAGCTTTTCGAAATTTGAATTGCCCCGGAAATGCGGTGTTTCTCATTTTTGAATTGTTTCAGTTTGTACGCCTTCTGACTAAGATCGTCAAGATTTAACAACTATAAGGAACCAAAGACCTTAAGAAGAAAGAATTTGTTATTTTTTGTGTTAGAACATAAATAACTGTATCATTTTATAGCTTTTCTGCTTGCGTGCATGTTGTGGTTCCTTGCGCTTTTATGCATTGGTTTCCATTCCTTCTTATGGTATATTGTTGTGTGGCAGGCTAAACTATGGGCTGGACTATAAAGGGAATGTTTGTGGTGATAGACACAGTGATCGGGATCTGCGCGAATTGGAACTCAGATATTGGTCGAATCCCAATCAGGTTTATGAAAGTGGTGTAAAGGACAGCAAATTCCAGCTCTCCAATGCTCGGAGTATTTGCTTGATGGATTGTCCTATTCCATCTGAAGACTCCCTCAATTGGGTCTGTGATTATCCTGAGGGAGATATCCGTATCTCACTGGATGATTGGATTGATAGAAATTATGATTATTTTGCGGACTTGACCCCTGAGCTCAGGAACACTTCACTTCAGCTGCAGGGTCCCTGCTATCCTGTTATATTTCCTAGTGTCAATGGTGAAGTTCTACAATTATTGACCTTTTGCTTGAGGCAATCCTAGTTGATTTTTTTTTTTTGATAATAACTTTAAAGAATAGTTTTTCTTATTTTCTTTATGAAAGATTTGATTTTAAAATACAAGTGTTTGATTTCTGTTGTCAGTTTACTGGACCTGCCAGTTCATTGCACGGGCATCAAATGTGTCTTTGAAACACTGGGAACAGATGGGCGGAGTGAAAGTTATAGAGGATATTGCAATTGACAAATCTATCCACAAATCGGTTAACTCTCGGTCATCAGTACTAAAGGTTAGACGAATTTTTCCACTGTCATGTGGCCTACCAAAACTGTGAGCCTGAAAATAAATCACTTGGACAGCAGTCCATCTCCATTTTACTCCTGCTTGGAGTTGGAAAATTCCTCACAATTTAGGAATCTTGCTTCATGATTTGTTCTCTTTAGAACAATTTATGCAATGTTTAATCTGATTACTATCTTCATGTGTATATGAAAATTCATGGTTTCAAGATTTTGGGCACTAAACATTCTGTGACTTGTATGGATTCTATTGGTTGTACTACTGCTGTTTCATTCTCTACTTGCAAGATATGACTACTCTGCCCATCTACAGAGATATGTGGCTGATGTCGGGAAAGCTTGGCCCGTACTGCTTGTTTGCGGAGGATTGCTGCCATTGTTCCTATCAATCATATGGCTTTTAATGATCCGTCATTTCGTTGCTGGGATGCCATGGATCACTGTCATTGTGTTCAATGTTCTCATGGTATCTGTGACAATGTTTTACTATTTGAAAGGTTTGGATACCATCTCTTAAAACTGCTTTGAGAAAGCAAACTTGTGTTTCAGGCTTTCAGCTTTTCCTAACTTTATATTTGAATAGTTAGATCAGGTATCTACCAAATATGTTTGATTAGTGAAGGGTGAACCTTGGAAAAGATAGTTTGCCAATATTAACTTCTCAATATTAGTTTTCAGCACTAATAATTATATGATATCAAATATCAAAGTCGTTATACTCCTATTGGTGCAGAAGGTGAGCATATTAGGTTATCACAACTACTTCATTTTTTTATTAATATAGAAAATATGGAGGCCAAATATGTATGGTATATCCTGGACTGAGTTTAAGGTTACAGTATCAAATACAAATATTCAATTACATAAACAATACTTGCCTTGATGCATCTGCAATTTTGTATAATCACTGAGCAGTGCGCCTAACGAGAAAGATTTTGACCCTGATATTGGAGTTCGCTTCTCCTGCCAATGTGCTGGCTGTATATTGATCTTATGAGCTACTTTGCTACATTCTACATTTCTACTTATGAACTGTCTTGACTCTTCGGTATCCTATAGATTAAGATACCCTGCTAGTTGCTACATACACTTGAGAACAGATTGAGTGATGGAGGTGCTGTTATCAATGATTTAGGAAACATAATTCAGGTGATGAAATTGGATAAGCTAAGAACTAATGCATGTGCACACTTGAAATCTACTGAGAGAAAAATGAGTTCAGCTATCATCTTCTCTCGCTATTTCATTTTAAAGATAAGATACAACTAGAACAACTTCTATGTAATTGGTTGCTTAAAACAATCATTTTATTTTAGAACTAGCCATATACTAGTTATGTTGTACTAAACTAGATTTAAAATCTATCACTGAAATTTTATTACCCTGAATGTAGTTGTTGGAAAAGCCCTAAGTGTCTTCAAACTAGATTTCTTGGTTTCCATATAATACTTATGAGTGAATACTAAAAAACCAAAATAAGATTGCATTTGCAATGTGCTGAAATACTATTGTTAAAAGATCTTGTATATTTTCCTAGCTTTCTTTAACATATAGGGCCAAAACTAACGAAATCACCCAGTCTTCAGGATTTTATATTGTTTGTACAACCAGTCACAAGAGGGCATAACCTTTCTGAGTATGTTGTTTTCTGTTTCATGTTATCTTCTACCTTGGTGTTGACTAGCATCTCTTGCTTTCCAAGTTACCATTACCAGTTGCAATTTGAAATAACATATTTGTTGGCTCAAGTGTTTTTCCTTCTTGGTTGAAGTTAAGAACTACTTCGATAATTTTTGTATAAAATGATTTACTCTTGGTACTTGTTCTATGATCTTCAGCTGGATGGATTGGAAATGATGCCATCTCTCCAATCATTGGTGAACACGACCCATACTATCGTGTGTCAGCAAGGGTAGGACTTACTCTTGATGCTCTTACGTAAAGTTTGGATTCCAAATTGGAGTTTCTGCATTCAGTAAAATTTCTTCAAACCTTCACAGCAAGAAGCTTTCCTGCCGATTCTGAATCTTTATTTCTTCATTACCTAGCTCAATCCTGTTATTTTAATCATTACATCAATAATCTCATGTGTTTTTATGTTTTCAGGAGTTGAATCATCTCCATGCAGCTGCTGTTTTCATGACCATTTTAATGATTGTCGCTTTTCTCTCTTCCATTGCTATAGTCCGCCGTATTCTTATGGCAACATCTGTCTTGAAGGCAAGTTATGTGAACTTCTGAGACTTAATCTTGGGTTGGGTGCCGATTGGCGTGTGTGTGTGCGGGGGGGGGGGGGGGGGGGGGGGGCCATTCCACAAAA
>JAYDZE010026317.1:0-27649 GCA_034509125.1 Monilaria moniliformis
TTGATCCTTTTGAACTACTATATGCTAACATGTTGCAATGAGTAGGATGAAACTCTGCTGATGTAATCACCTCTGCAATGAGACATGGCAATGGTCAATTAATTGGAATCCCAGATCCTACCCAACAGAAACAGCAGAATGACTTACCAGTTAGATCTTCCATGTTTGCTGGTTTCACATCAACAATATTGAAACTCTGATTGCTTATTTCCAAGTTCCAAAGATTAACCCGCAAGTCGTCAGCTGATATAAACGTTTCACCATCACTGCAGAGCATAAAAAGATAAAGAATTAGACCAGAAATCAAGAAAACAGATTTATCATAAAGAAATAGCAAAAAGGTGCTAACAAGCATGAAATACAATTGCAGAAAGCTTAACATGTCAAATCCTGTCTCTACCTCTTATATGTGGAGGATTTTCAAGCATAAAACGTATTTTTATGTAGCACAAAGCAGTTGCTCAATTTTCTCCTCTATGCCCCCAACATGTATTTGTAATAAGTGTCACCACATTATAGGGCAGGAATTGACTTACTGCAGCATGTATCATAGAGTCTAATTATACTATATCCTAGAATATATCGGAGACCAAATTCAATCATTTAAGAACCATTTCCAAGAAAACAAATTAATTCCTTTATATTTTACCCTCTTGGTCAATTCAAGTTCAATAGCATAAAACTTTTACCAAAACTGTACAAAAAACATTTATCAAAAGCACATCAGTTTGCGGGGGGTAAATAAGCAGAATTGGAAAGAATTTATCTATACTAAAGTTCTTTGACGAGTCTAATCAACTCAATGAAGAAAAAGAAGCATTTATTTTCCTCCATCTGTAGTTCGAAAATACCCAACCAAACTATGAACCATAAGTAGGCTTTCAGTTTCTGGAACAATTAAATTTGATCTTGCCATTCCACCTCTAAGGTGCAGGCAAAATTAAGGGGTATAAGATAATAGAGAATAACTGAACAATCAGACTTGTATTAAAAACTCTGCATTTTGAAAAAAAAAAATACTAACTTCAAGGCCAAAAAGGCATTGGCAGATATAACAAGGTAAAATAATATGGATCTTCACCTGTTATTTGAGATAGAATTAATGTGGTAATCATGTGCATGAGCATATACTCTCCTACATCTTGCAACAAGATTGGTCTCACTGCTTGTGACCTACACATCACATAAGCAAGCATTAGAAAAAGAAGAACGAGTGAGAAGTAGAATTCAGTGGGACTTAAACACCAAAACCATATAAATGTAAACACCCAAGTTAAAGAGCACCCGAGAATTTTCAATTTCTAAAAATGAACACAAAACATTTAGAGGATCACTTCACTAGTTCACTTGAGACTATTTCACTTTAATGAAAATGTGAAACTGGTAATCGCAAAACATTAAGTACAAATACCACTGGTAATCGCAGTGAGGGGATGCCCCCAGGTAGAAAGGACAAGTCATAGCTCAATGAATTGTTAGATCGGTCAGGATAGCTTCCATTAGCAAGACCCTGCTTCGGACCAGAAGAAACACTGGAACTTGCAATGCTACCAGTTCCAGCACCTTTAAATGTGTCAGCATTCATATCAGAAATTTTTTTGACTTTCTTCTCTTGGACCTGTTTACAGCACAAGATTAGAGTAATGCAGAGAGGATACAGACAGACACAATGAACATCTTCTTATTAATTATCAACATTTCTCTTGAAAATGTAACATATCTCCAATTGGACTTGATTTCTTTCACAGACTGTGCTTGGCCATGACTGGGTTTTTGTAATGGAAACTTGAACCATCTCACCTTCCAAAACTTGATGGTTTTGTCATTTGTAGACAAAAGAAACAGAGCACCATTAGCTGCCTGACACCAGCGAATCTTGTTGATTTTCTCCTCGATCTCCAAACTTTTGAGATAATCGAACTGATTAAAGATACATGCAAGCATCATCAGAATGACTGGGCCTTCTATTCAACTTTTCATTAAGAAAATAGGAGGACAGAAAGAAAAGTAAAAGACTTCAAGGAACTTGCTTAATGGAAACCAAGACACTCATTGAAACAAGGCTCATATATCTGAGATATATTTTATATGCAGATATCATGGTGCAGAAAGCAAAAGAAACAATAGCAAATAAGCGAGTGCCAAGAAAGTACCTCAGGTTCATGGCTCTGGAATTCAGTTTTGTAGCGGAACTCAGGATGTCGACCAACTGAATAGTCCATCCTCTCTAAGTCTCTACGATTCCGACCATGCTGCAAACAAATTTTTGAAAGCTAAAATGTCGAGAAACAGATAACAGAATACACATAAAATGGAAGGTTTCTTGGGAGTTGGACTTTCACCTCTTTTGAATCAGTCCTTTCAAATAACACAACCCTTCCACCACGGTCACCAGTGGCTAGATGGTCACCAGTTTTATCGAACTCAATTGCTGATATGATATCAACTACAGATGTTGAAAGAAACAAAAAGGTAAAAACTCAGTTCTGTATTCTTTCAGCAATCTTGGAATCTTTGCTGATGCCAAATCAACTTAATGGAAGCGGACTACTAGAACAATAACAAGGAAAAAAGAAAACAGTCATGTAATAAGACCCAAAGTAAGGTGCAACCAAATGTTCCAAGATACTTAGAAGTTAATATACAGGCACAAGTTTACAACATGCAGGCACAGCATGTAGCAACACTAAGATTCATACAAGTTTCAGTAATTGGAAACTCTTCATATTGTATTGTGATATCCAAAACAGTAGAAAGAAGCACTAGCACTGTGTAATATTAGAGAAATTTTAAGTATATAACTGCTGTTCAGGCAGTGTCTGGTTGTTGTTGCAAAGACTATAAGAAGATTCAAATTTTGAATCTTATTTCTTACCACCCCAACCCCCCCCCCCCAAGAAGACATCCAAACTGATTACTAATACACCTGAGCAACAGCGGTATGTCATTTCATAATCCAGAATCTCATTACTAAAAGTCTAAAAATAACCCGTGTTTCAAGAAAACTAGCACCTTAACAATGATTATGTGTTCACTCACATGACCATCACCGCTGCACCAGTCCTTCTTAATGAAGGCTGTGAAAACTTGAAACCACCTAGAGCAGACACTGAATAATTCTTAAAGGGAGTTACTAATACCTAACTTCGCAACAAGTACATACAATCACTCCTTTTTAGTATTTTTGTTCTTTTCCTTTTATAATATAGATGCAAAGAAATCAGGCAGGTGCAATCAATGCTGCAACAATGAGAATGGACTAATAATTTCCTTTTACAAGGAACTAATTTGTGCTCAAGATTCTTTCCACATATCTCTGTAAATGGTGTAATCCCAAAATGTGCATTGATCCTACGGTCGCATGACATTCTGAACAGAGAATGCATCTTATGAATCTCTCCAAGATCAAGTGTCGGCATATTCTGGCCAACACTTGTAAAGTACCACGATGATTGGAACTTTAAGGAAGCCATACACCATCTTATGATGCATCATCTATCAAATTACTCCAAGCTACAAAAAGGAATTAATGATAATGAGACCATATCAACTACTGCGACTTCTCAGATGAACTTATGCTGCAGCTAATTTATCACTACTTAATCAAACTGTCACGATACATTCTAAGAAGGGAGCAAGGTTATAGACTTAGCTTCAACAATACCTCAGCTGCTGCATGCAGGGAGTTAATAAGAAAACTCTCACTTTGTCAACATAAAAATTTAAGCTTGCAGTTCAAGCCATAAAAGATCTCCTTCATAAATCCAGACTCATTGAGTAACAAAAAGGCTTAAAGCCACGGCAAACCAGAAATGATTCGCACAGACATTGAAAGTAACTCTAAAACTAGCAAACATCATAAATCACAAAATGATAGTCACTGGCGGAAGATAAACAGGAAATTTAACAATGAACTCGATCCGCTCTACACCTCTGGTTAATCTCTCACTACGCTAGATAAGACACTGACATGCAAATCATACACTGAAATTCCCAATCAACCCCCCATTAATTTCTTCCAAATCAAGCCATTAGCGATCCAAAAAAAGATCAAATCCACATAAATCCAAACCCTAACCAACAGATCCAAACCCAAAGCAAACAATATCCTTTCTCATCCACTAACTCATAATTTACCTTCTTGTACTTCTTCCCCAGCCGTCCTCTCGCCGAAGACCTGGGAGAATTTCCAGTCGAGCGGCGCAGGTGGACCTGCCGCAGCTGATGCCACCTCTCCACCACCACCACCACCGTCCATTCTTCTCCAACACTCGGGAAATCAGAAATAAAAGCAACAGCAATATATAAGAAGAACCTCACAAAACAACAACTAATTTTGCTATTTCCGTTCCTGTTTTCACTTCATTGAAAAAAAATATCCGATTTAGGTTTAGGAATCAAACGAAGATCGGAGCAGCAACGGAATGTTGGATTCAGATTCGAACATTTTTCGCCGGAGTGTGTATATACAAATACAACACCGATTAGTACAAAAAAAGAAACGAGGAATCAGATTTTCTCTCTCTATGTATAGATATATTAATTTGTACGTATAGAGAGTGGGAAAATGTTTTTCCTCTTTCTATAATTTACCGTTTTCTTTTATTCACAGAGGCACTCTCTGCTTTCCTCTTCTCCCTTTCTCTGACTGAAAAGCCTATATCAATTATCAAATTCATATATTTCTCTCTCCAAACTTTCTCTCTCTTTCTTTTTATATATTTTCCCCCATTGCCTGCTAATCTCACCTTGGGTAGAAAAGATGTGATGTCAAAGCAGTGTTTTAAAATAAATACCTGGAATTTCCGAAAATTAAAAAATCAGGTTAACTTTGTAAAAGATAATAAACTTTAACAGTCTGTTTTTAATTAAATTTTATTTTTAACCTCTAAATTATGTTTGTAATCTTGCACAAAAGCTAGTTGAAATATATTTACCCGTAAATTATTAAATTTATGATACAAGACAATGACGGACATATATATATAATAAGGGGCCTAGCTCCTACCAAATCAAAAAAAACATATTTGTACAAAAGCTCATATTATCACAACGTAACATATAAAAATAATTATATCAAAATTTCGAACTCGAAAACATAGCCCCTATCTAAATACATTTTTACATCTGTCCTAGATATAACTTATAAGTAATCAGAAAATTACCCTACCATATTTGTTTTTCTAAAATCAATTATATACCAAAATTCAAAAAACTTAAAATCAAATTACTTTGATTTATTTTATTATTACATTGGATAAATAGTTTCATAAACAAAAAATGGATCATTTATTCTTTTTCCACTAACGACTAACGAGGCCCAGCGTATTATTGGGCGGTGACGGGAATAGGATGACAGTGCGTTGGTTAAGATGGCAACATCGGAAATGACAGAAAGGTCCCTTTTATCTTTTTCTGATTTAGTAAGAGCGAATTTGATTTTTTCATGAGAGAAGCATAAATGAATTTGGTATAATCAAGTTTTCTAAAGGAAATTATTCATAACCCTTCGAAGCTAGGCGGAAACTCGTGTTCGAAATAATATATCATAAATGTTTAGTTTATGAAACACAATATTGTCTTGTTTACGCAAATTGAAATATTATCATTTATAATATATATATATATATATATATATAAATTATGAATGTCAATTTGTTGTCAATGTTAGGGGCGAAAAGAATACCCAAATACTGATATACTGCACTTACCGTACCGAAAAAATATCGAAAATATCAAAATTTCGGTATATACTGTAGTTTTTCGTATGGCATGATACTGTACCGGAAGATTTCAATACGGTGACGATATGAGTTTATGTATATCGTGGTATATATTGATATTGATATATACCGATAATACAGTATATACCGAATGTCTATACCATACTGATACGAATTTTAATAATTTGGTTGACTTAATTGGTAAATGTGGTTTGCGTAAAATAAGTCTCACTTAATTAACTGAAAGTATTGTGAGTGGGTTTTGTGGTGCGTCTATTAGTAGCATATAAATAATGGAATAAAGAAGTATAAAAGGTTATCTGCATACTACTATGAATAGACATGGTAAAGAATAGACCGAAAAAGAAATTGTAGCAAATAGACGATAGATGAATAGGGTGTTATTATTAATTGTTTATGCATAAGGAAAAAAGATCTAAGTGATTTTACATTCTTGTACAAAATTGAACATTTATAGTAATATATTACAACTGGTGTACGTTTCAAAACAAAGTGATGCTTCTGGGAGACGACTGCTTGGAGGGAGTATGAACTCTAGCATCAAGAGCCACCAAGCAAACCTCTTCATTGCACCAAAGGGAAGCAACAAGGAGGTATGCATCATCCCCTATTTTATCGACAAATATATGATAAAAGTATACCCGTGTATTAAATGTACAAATAGAAAATAGATACTACACGTGATGAACTAGATTGATAGGATCCATTGACACAAATAACCTGGGATAGTGGCGCCACCGGCAACTTCAAATCTATCGAGGACGTGTTCGAGAATGGAGCCTCGTTCACGACAACAGTCGATGTGGGTGCTGCAATGAAACCAAACTATGCACCAGATCAAATGTTTGAAGTTGAAGATGGGTGGAGAGTGAGGAACTTGACAAAATCTACTAGTGCTTTGAAGTGTCCAAAATAGCTAGATGCTAAGATAATATATTTATTAATCATTATTAACATTATCTCTAAGGTAGAACATTTTTTCAACTCACAATACACCAATTATTTCTATTAAAACTTATATCTCACACCTCATTAGGCCTATTTTTTAAGGATGGGGAGTATCTTTTAAGAGAATAATATTCATATTGCCTCAAATTTCACTCATTTTTCTGGTCATATTTCTGCAAAATATTTCTGGATAATATTTTGACATCTTCATACTATTAAGGAATGCAACTTGCAGAATACCACACATTAAACGAAGAAATTTTAAACAACCAATGCATTGAACATAACAAGGTAAAGCAGTCTACAAGCATGATTTGTGAAAGATGGCTGGACTTTGAAATTTTTTAATATCTCAGCAACTGAACAAATGGACTGTTGGATGTAGAAACCTCTATTATGATATCAAATAGAAAGGATTATTTTCAATTCCAACAACAAATAATCATATCGGCCTAAAGCTACATGGCGATGTCGCGAGCCTTGTACATACAGATATAAGCCATATGCCAATCACCTGAAACCGAGGAAAATGTTTACGTTAGTAAATGTATGTGAGGAAACAGTGGTTCTAAGTAATCCTGTGAATTGTCAATTGTGTAAGGAAAGAGAAGAAGATCTATGCAACGTGCTTACCGCCTCCAGATAGTCTGGTGATGTCTTCCTCTCGTTGTGGAATTGGATTATCATCATCAAATTGAATCCATTTGCCTATGGTTGCACAGAGATGCATAATTAAATAATCTGACGAGAATAATATGATACTAAAAAGTAAACAATAGTCTATCTAAAGACCAACCATTTTCTTGTTTAACCCAGGCAACATAATGCCCAGAATCAGCACTTCTACCCTTATGAGTGAGCACAGCAACCAAATCATATATTCCTGTCAAGTGCTTCTCTTTCTCAGGGGGAGCACCTGAAAGAAGAAAGCAAGTCAACAGACAGCAGCAGTCGAGAGATCAGTTCAAGTTAGAAAAACTTAGGTTCTGCCTGCAAAAGCCAAGAAAGCGCATTATATTGTTCTATAAAATTTAAACACAGAATGCCGCAACTGTGGCTTGTTATATAATGCAACCCTCAAATTATAAGTATGTATATTTCCCTGGTATTGTCCAGGTTCTAAGGAAATTTTTTGGATGAGTACCTTCTCCGGGTGCAGATACAGAGGAATCCCCACTTGCATTTGATGGTCCCTGCATAGGAAATAAAAACTCAATCCAGACCTTAACGTAAGTATGTGCGGACAGGATAATAGATCTTTTTTCTATTGCATCAGGTTTTACTCCCTAGCCAGATAGATTGCTTACCTCAGCATCAGTCATCTTAACATCGCTGTCCTTTGTCGAGCTACTTTCACTAGTTTTCAGACCAGCCTTCTTCCCTTCTTCATCTCGTAGAAGCTAAATGGTGGTGTTTGAGATGAGCATACAATCATAAGAAAACATAACAGAGAACTAGAGACAAAAATAGTAAGACAATGTTACTTAGTGCATAAACTAGTACCCGTCTAGGAACTTCCAATCTCTTGCGAAGATCATCAGAACACAAATCATACACATCTAACGACAATGGGTAGTCCACTTTCTGCAAGAACAATTAATTTGGCATGAGCTGAGCCAACAGGATGACAAAATTTGTATCATCTATAATTCAGACTAGTTAAATCTACTGACAGATCTAAGTAACCCAATTTGGATTTCCATGATATCAAGAATGATTCAGAAAAGAAGTGAGAGTAATTCATTGAGAAGTAAAGAATCTTTTGAAATGTTCCTACAGAATCTAGAGATAGGATAAGTGTGATAGTTTACTCTTATTGAAATATCAAGTTATTGTTATGTAAATATAATGGATCGGCTTAGTGTACCTGTTTACACCACTAATTAAATAGATTATAGGTTGTGGTTATGATTTTGCAGTTTTACATCTTTCAAGTTTCAACCATGGATTCCACCATAAGGGGATATAGTCATTTAACAAAGAATATTACCCTCAGAATCTTGGCCTTCTGGTTTGTTTCTCTTTTCCAGAAAAAACGGACAAATTGAATGGTCAGGTATCTGTTATTGACAGCATAAAGATTAGTCAACTTCCAAAACCATAACTTTCCATTAAAAAGGTAATATATACATACATAAATACATATATATATATATATATGTACGTGTGTGTGTATCAAGAGCAAAAATGTGCAAAGACGGTGCAGAGCATAGCGGTGATCAGAAAATTTAAAGCGAATTCTTGAGTACGTAATACCTTGGCAAGTCATTTATCCGAGAATCTTTGGTGTATACAGCACTCCGACCCAGAGAAGGCGAAGACTTCTCCAATTCTGATTTCAGGGCCTGAACATATAAATCAACAGAAGGGTCAAGATTGACATCCTTCACAAGATGGCGACAGGGGAATCAGAGCTATATCAATTAAGCCACTCATCTAGAAGTATACAATTTGACAGCGGTTGTCATACCACATGGACAAGATGTATGGTTATTGAAACAATGGGAATATGCACCGGGATAATAGATTTTTTTCAGCCAAAAAATGTAGCAATCCTTAGAGAAGAAAGAAAACTAAAAGAAGGGAATGGAAGCATTTGCAGTGATACGATGCAAATATTTATGTAAGAACTTTATACTACGAATCACCACCACATCAAACTTACGCGTTTTAAACCTTCATGTAGATGGTTCACCTCCTGTGAAATATGGCATTTAAGTGAATAAACAGATTCTGTTTCCGTACTTTCTTCACCACTTTCAGCACAATGGATTCTGGTCACAAATAACAATAATTGGTAATCTTAAATAACAACTGGTCACAATTTTTCTGTGAACTGGCAGTGAATTTTTCACAAAAATATTATGACTTGTTCCATGAGTATCCTACTAAGGATGTCCGTATGCAGTTGACTCTTAAATCCGTAATGCCAAAGCAGTTCCAAGTAGCTCAACATTTCACAATGGAATGGTGCATCGGTCCCATGATCATTAGTTTCCATTTACTAGCAGTAGATTTTGCTCACAAGTAATATTATGATTTATTCCATGAGTATCCTATTCAATTCATAAGGATGCTGGATGCAGTTAAGTCATGATGCCATACAGTACCGTAAGTGTTAACTTTCTTTGGCATCAGTGTGCCTTTTAACATGAGTTACACTATCTCAGTTTGTGACCTTACCGTGACCTGTGCAAATAAACAACAGTACAATGATATCTAGGAAGGGTAACTAATTTTAAGGAATTTGAGATCCAAGAACATATAACAAAAAAAGAGATTAATGATGTGACAACCGCCAGTTGATATAATATAACTATTTCCAAACAATTTCTCACCGTGCTACGAATTGGAGTGCTAGGATTCTGAAACTAAAAGTCTTTGGACAGATGCTCTAGAAAATGTTGAATTAGCACAGAACAGAACACTAATTTTTGATAATGATCATTGATCACTTGATATAAATTACGAGTTTCTATCAGGTTTTAGAAGAACCTATCCTCAAGTTAAAGCATATGAAATGTCAAATCACTGGTGAAGAATAGTAGAAGAAACTCAGCAGACCTGCTAACAAGTTCGATACCAAAAAATTTCTTCAGTGCATCAGCATCTTCACTGCAAAAGAAATGAATAGAAAGTAAATACATTTTTATCCAATGCCAATGAGAAGAATTTAAAATAATAAGAGGGATGAAAAATACAAAACCTAATAAGAGGAAAAATAGTCAATGAGAAATGGTTGATGATAGATGACTTGAATCAGGCAAGACAAAGTGACCGCTAAAACTTAACTAGTTGCTTGTTAATACTTTGTATAGAAACATCCAGCAAGTGTTTGACTATAACACAGCAAAAGTGTGTTACCTGGAACTAGAGGATCTGAGCGCTAACGAAAGGGTGAACAAAAGTTGCGTCCAACACTCTTCAGCATCCTAGAGAGAGAAATTTCTAACATTAAAAATCCATAAGAGTAAATTTAGAAATTTGAAACCCTTGTTTGCATACCTGCTGCATGTAAATTCCATTGTGAAGCTGTGCAAATTGAGGATACTTACTCCGCAAAGCCTACAAAATCAAATCATAGGTAAAAGAAAAGTCGAGAGAATGAAATAAATCAACAATCAATAATAAAAAGAAAAGAAAGTAGAGCTGTATTATCAAAGCTTGCGTGAGTAGCAAGATAATGTTAATGGAACTATTCTGCAATTACATCTCACAATAACATTTCAGCTGAGCTTTCAACAAAAGTTGTCCACTATGCATCAGTCCAACACTCTCTTTCCTTCCTCGTATACAGTTGATCAGATAATATAAATGAAGTATAATTGGCAATGGTATCTGATTAAAAATTATTTAGGTTTTCTTTATTTTTATGATAAAGAAAAAAACTGCTGCAGTCATGAAATTCCAAGCAGCCTATCACCAGATTCACCACAAAAGTAAGGGAAACAGCCCTGATTGCGAAACGTTTTTTACGAAGTTAGAAAAGCACATATTCAAGAAAATTCAATGCAGGCTATTAAACAGCCTTCCATCTCATACAAAAAGCAGTAATCTTTTTGTTTGAAAACAGGCACAGTTAACTAAGCCCATGAAAATAGGATCCAACATTGAGAATGATCCCATGCACATTCGGATGAGGACACGTTCTGACCAGTTATCATGTATTTCAAGCAGATCTAACCCAAAAATTAAAACAATACATCATTACTGTAAAAACTGAACCAGATCATACCGTTAAAAATCGCACAGGTGCCACTGGCCGGACATTTTTATCAAGTTCATTGAATAATTCCCTTGTTGCAACAGTCAATGAATGAGAAGACTGATCCACAGCATTGCTTCTTACAGGAGGAGGATACCTGAATAACAACCAGACAACATATTATAATACTGACTAGAGTTGTAGAGTTGAACATTTTTAGGCAACCCTTTTTTTCAGTCCAAGAGACAACTCACTGTATCAAGGCAGATTTCAATTCTGGGACTGAATGCAAACATTGCAATGTCGAGTTCATATAACAGGTGTTTCCCAGATTTACTAATCCAGCAGAATGACCCTGAAGCAAATATAAACAGATCCATTAATCAACTTCCTAAAATCACAAAAGTATGTGATGATGATGCCGACTAACAAAACATCTCTCAAAAAAGCATGCGCAGCTTACACAAAAAGATTAGTTTGTTTTATACACAGCCAAACTTGTCTTTCAGTTAAAACACTCAACTTCCTCAACATATTTGAATCGATATATCGTTAAGAAATTATTAAGGCACAGGCTAAAACAAGTCAACATCTGACGTTACTAATCTCCCAAAGCAACGAAACAGATAAGGGTACAGACAGATTTATCAATTTTACAACCACCTTATCATACTTTAATAACCTTCAAGGCTTCAACTGTATTTTTCTTGCCATATTTCCCCATTTGAACCAATTGTATCATGGTATATAGGAAAAGCTTTAACTAGCCAGGGATCTCAGTGTGTGTAAATCTTGGAGAGAGCAAGTCTCAGGTACTATTTCCTAAAAGTTGTGGAAATACAGAGGGACTCACAACAGCAACCACTTGTTCTTCTTCCGGCATGTCTTCTGCAAAAATAGGTCCCTTCTCTGGAGCCTTTACAATCTCATCTGCAGTTCCCATCATCATTAGTTTCTGGCCCTGAACAAAGAGAGGAAGTATGACTCAGGTTTTACTACAATTATAAGAATCTAATTCAATTAAGAAAACAATTACCTCTTTGACTCCTACTTTTGACCAATCTGCATCATCCTATACAGTCAAAAAGTAATGCATCAATTTTATTAACTCCCGCTATATTGAAAATCTCAATATTGTTTAAAATTATAATAAAATAATAAAACTCATTAAAAGGTCAATAAGATGCCCTTACTTAATAACCAATTACTTCTATACCTTTAATAAGCCACCTTTAACCATAATCTTTTGTCTTTCTGGTGGAACTCCTGTTAAGTCATATAGCTGGCACTTGAAAACGTAAGGGGGCTGGGTAGTGTCTATTTCCATATTGGAGAACACTTCCTTTTGCCACTTTACACTTACTGAAAAATCATTATACATTGTTAGGAGCAGTGAGTACTAGATAACACATAAAAGAACACGGAAAACACAAAAAAGAACACACAGAAAACACGATCCCAAGTAAGCAGTTTGATATAGTGAAATTCCTTCCGTGATAAGCATGTCATGTATAAAATGTAAGAGTTCCTAAATTTGCAAGGTACGATCATCTAACATATGTGTGCCAAGCTGGGCAAATCCTAATCAATCATCTTCGCCTATAGACTGCATCATATATATATATATTATTTTCACTATGATATTGAGAGTTTGCATAAAATGCCAGTTTCTGCTACCATCCATCCTTTGTGAAATTTAAAAGATAAACTCTATCTATTAAATTCCAGAACACGAGCATTTAGATTCACCTTTAGTTTGACACTCAATTATTTCCCAATATTTCTGTCCCATTCAAAACCGGATAATAGTTAGATAATTCCCTATCTAGCATATCATGTATCAAAACATTCCCGCACTTTAGCTTTAAACGGGAGCATTATTCCGGGTGTACAAAAAATTATATTCTTTTCACTCCACATCAAATCGAGACAAAGTTAAGTAATGCTGGAAGTTCAAAAATTAAATCTTACCTCGCTTCTCAATCATGAATCAATTAATTTAACAACCAAATCTTCAGCGAAACAGTCCTTCAAATTAACACATTCAAACTACACTATCAAAACCTAAAACCTGAACAGTCATTCTCGACAGTGGCGATAATTCAAAATCCCAAGACTAAACGGCGAATTTGCCGGAGAAAAAGCACTAGCGAATACAAATCGAAATTGCAATTAAACTGAGAAGGAATAAGCATGTTGATCGTACCTTTCAACATGGTTGCGGATGAGTACGGTGAGGAAAATATCGAAGCTTTACTGTGTGTCGTGCGTGTTTCTTAGCTTGCGCGGAAGGGCAACTTATGTTTGAGATGGATATATAGGGCTCGCCGATAAAATTACGTGTTGCCCAGTTAGGACTTCAATTTATATTTTAGATTGATTTAACGAAATTACTACTGTTTTCATACCTTGTCCGAAGGGACATAATAGGTGTCGGCTCGACTTTAAATTATGCCCGATTTTCGGATACCACGCAACGTAAGGTGCTCTTTTACCCGCTATATCCTACATCCGGCTAAGCCGTTTTCAGGATAGTCAGGCTATTAAACAAAAAAGATAAATATCTACGACCAAAATACGCTACATACTCAATTATAATGATATATTTAATGTAATAATGTAAAAAAAACAGTATCGTTTTCATAAAAAAAGTCTTGAAATCGAATAAAAGTAAGTAGTCTCTAATTTGATACATGAAGGATGAAGTGATAGAATCATACCAATATGGTTGTTTTAGCTAATTCTAAACCAAAATATTAGCAATGAGATCTAATTCATGTGACTAATTTGAGATATTAGTGACAAATCTTGGATTCAATTTAACCTGCAAGTATGTATTTTGCTGTCTTATGTGATAATAGTAATTATGTCACTTATGGTATAATATCTTAATTCCCAATTATTTAATGACGTCAAATGTGCAACTAAGGTTCGGTGGGTAATCAAAACTGCAACAACATCAATTTTTTAATTATTAATCTAAAATGATGACACTAGCTATCATTAGCCTAACCCAAAGTAGCACAATCAATTAAAAGTACACAAGCCACACACCCTCCAATAGTCAAAAGCTTAGCATAATTCCCTCTCTTTTTTATTTTTGGACTGATGCTAAGTTGTGTCGACTAGGTGAGTGATCATACAAATTTGAGCTTTAAAATCGATTTTTTGTAATAAAAAAAATTAGTTTAATGTCCCAATACAATTTCGCCCTTAGAGAAAAGGTTTTGAGACCTCACCTTTGGTAGTTCAATTTTTTAACAAAAATTATGTAAATTATAGATTTGACTATTATGTAGAAATTATTTATATTAATCGAATCTATTATGAACTGATATTTTCCACAAAATTGGTATATAAAATAATCACCTGACATGATTTTAATTATTTTATAAGTATTGTGATTACATTATTTATTGAAATTACTCAAAGATTTCATTCATATATTATGACTTGCATTACTACAATTTTAAAGATAAACCATAATTCATGTATATTTTTACAGCAATAACAATTTATTTAAATCTATTTGGTTAATTTTTAAATTCTATTTAAGATTTTTTATAAGCGCTATTTGTTAATACGTTATTAACAGCTAATTAAGTAGGAAAGAGATGAATAATAGAAGAAACCGGTGGATAATTAGAAGGAAAAAAAAACTGCAAAAAACCCCAAATTCAACCATTGTTGGTCGGCTCTTCGCCGAGTTCCCTTTGCCTTGTTGAACACTGGTAAAAAAATTCACTCTTTCCAAATCCGCCGCGATTAAATCTCTCCAACGCCGCAGAAATCGAGCGAAAATCTCGACCCGGAGCCGGAACCGGAACCAATGTATGGAGCATCCGGAAAGATGGGCCGCGGCGGCGGCGGCGGAAGCGGCGGCAAAAGGAACATTCACGCGCCGCCAACTGGCCGACCTACCCCCGCCAGCCGCCTCTCCATGGGCGGCGGTCCACGCGGCCGCGGCGGGCCGCCGGCATCATCCCCGTCGACCTCCTCGCTGCAGGTGGAGGAGAGCTTCAGCCTTGTTAGGGAGAACCCTTTGAATTTCGGGATGGCAATAAAGCTGACCACTGACCTTGTGGAGGAGATCAAGCGCGTGGAAGCGCAGGGTGGTACGGCGCGCATCAAGTTCGGCGCCAATGCTAGTGGGAATGTGAGTTTTTGGATTTAATTTGTGGCATTCTAGTTGAATTTTTTTTTTGTTGCGGTTGTGGTTGATTATTTTGGGGAAGAGGTTTTGGCGGAAAATTAAGAATAATTTGGATCGAAAAGGAGAGGTTTTGTGGCCGTCTATATTGAAGCATGAAAATGGGGTTTAACTGCAAATTTGAGCTTTGACTGTATTCTGAGTTCCATATGTATTGCTGGCATAAGATAGTTAGCACATAAATTTTCTGAATTTCTTTTTGATTTGGTTTGGTTTTTTCTTATTCCGGTAACATGCAGTTTTCTGGCTCTCGTTTGATAGAAATCAGTTAAGCATTTTGAGTTTAGTAGATTGAGAAACACAATGTTTTGGTAATGAAAGAAAAGAAGAAAGAAAGGAAGTGTCTTTGATGACTTTGGTTTACTAGAGATTTGTGCCCTTTTTAATTGATGACTTTTACTCACATAGCAGCCCCTGAGTTTTTTGTGATGATATTATGATGGAAGATACAGGAATCGGAAACTACATTTTTCTAGGAAACATACCAACATATGCTGAAATTCAGAATATGGGTTGCAACATAAGAGGATTGCCCTTCAATTATTAGTACTATTCAGTCTCATGTCTTTGTTATACTATAGTCATAGTGAAAACTTTTGGAGCCTCTGAAAATTCTAATCATTTATAGGTTTTTCAATTTAAAAACATTTGAAGATAGTATGTGGCATAAAGGCCCCCCTTTTACATTGGGGCAAGTAAGTTATTCTTATAGCTGACATTGTATCCCGTCAACCAGTGTTCAGATGTTATTTGTTACCTACCCTCCTCCTTTTGGCCAGATAGTTGACATTTTGGAGTATGCGGTAGAGCCACGTGCAACGCTGTCCCTCGTTCTTATTTCTATTAACACCAGAAATAAGTAGTTATTTGTCTTATCCTAGCAATTTTATTGGCTTCCTGGCACATCCTCCCTTGAGTATGAGTTGTACTACCCCCCATTCATCTAATATATATGACATAGATAGAATTTATATGTTTATAATGCTACATAGGATGATAAGGTTTTTGTCTATTGACACTTTGACTCTGCTGCATAAGATATGCTATTACCGAAGGTGATTTCACAAGATAGATAATTACAAAGTTTGGACCTTAACTTTGATGACAATACAACATTTATATGCTCAGTGCTCTTATATTTTCTTCCAACAGGTTATTCAAGTAGGGGACAAAACCATCAAATTCACCTGGTCTAGGGAACCTGGGGACTTATGTGATATATATGAAGAACGTCAGAGTGGTGATGGTGGAAATGGCTTGCTTGTAGAGTCAGGAGGCACTTGGCGTAAGGTTAATGTAGAGCGAGAATTAGATGAATCAACTAAAAATCATGTCAAAAGGCGGTCAGAAGAAGCCGAGCGCAAGATGAAATCACGAAAGTAAGTATTATTTCCAGAATTTTTCATGGTGTCAGAATTAGTTCAACCTTCACTGACTTCTCAGATGAAAATAACTTTTAGTAGTTTTTACTTATTAATATAATGATTTGCATTTGTGGGAGGTATAATGAAGATTCTGTATAACCTGACAGAATCTCACCTGATGATATTAGTGGATTATTATCCTAAAAGAATTTTCATGCTTCTCTGACATTTTTTTTTGGGGGGGGAGGGTGTTGGAGGTGGAGCGGTTGGATCCACCATTTCTTTTGATCTCCTTATCTTCTTTCCTGTTTTCTTCCTTCACTTCATTCTGTGTGTAACTTCTTTATTATTTCTTTTTTTTTTGGGTTCCTAGGTTGGGGGGGGGGGGGGGATGGCTGGTGAGCTTTGGTTGACTGGGATACATTACATGATGTGTGATTTTTGGAATGATATGATTACATGTGCATATTTGTTATGGGTGCCACTTCTTATAGACCCCCTGATATATGCTCAATCCCAATCTCGAGAGGGAAATACTACAGAGGTTTTCAATCCATTGGCCTGAACTTTGGATTTTACGCATCAACTCCTTCAACTTGTGCAGTTGTGGTTGTGAAAGAACTTAATTAATATTCCATATTAAGTTTTCCTTACCTTGGCTGGAAGTTTCCGGAGACTAACGTACCCCCATTTTCAATGATATGATAAAAGAAGATCCAGTAATTAGGTACTAGTAACATTCTACCTAATCCACTGTTATTTATTGTATTATTTTCCACTTTGATTGTGCAAAAATGGATTTCTGCATATTTTGTCTGCTATAGAAATTTGTTTGAGTCAATTTATTTTTAAAAAACAACTATTGAGTGATTAGTACAAATTTAACTTGTAACCATTGAGCATGGCTCCATGGGTCCAAAGTTGAACTTATTTCTATCAGTTTGTTTGTTTCTTTAATCCTTTTCTTTTCGTGATAACAGAGCAATTGTTTTAGATCATCAGAATCCAGCTATGAAGAATCAAATGAAGGCATTTGCTGCTTCCGAATGTAAGTGGTTTTTATTTATAATGAAAGTTCTCTTTGTCAATATCTCCACAATTTATACTTTTTAGGTTTGGTTGTCAACTACTACTGGAAATGAATATTATGTTTAATAAACAGCCATAATTCTGGACTTCTCGTAAGGCTAATGAATATCTGGGGTTTCCCCTTTAGAATGTCCTATTCGCTAAAAAAACAATGATGTAAGATCAACCAACTACTAAATTTAAGGACACAGTAATTATGCTCATATCTGAAACTTCTACTTTTCCGCACCCATCTTGAATCTGTAACGAGTCAATATTGATAGATGAGAGTCATGAGATGGGATGGAAGGAGTATGGCAGAAGAGCATTCTGCAGATTTATGACTGATTGTTACCAGCTTTATGTGTTGACGGTTGACGCTGTGTAATTCTGTTCCAGCTACTCAATGGAGAAGTTTCAAGAATCGGAAAGAACCTCCTTTCAAGAAGCCAAAATCTGAACCAACGTCAGGTAAATCGTAGAATGTAATGAAATATTCTAGACATGAATTAAAATAATGGAGGGACTTTTTTCTTTCTTTTTTCTGCAGTATAATCATGATTTAGAAGTTTGGCAACTGAGAGATTTCTGTATTTGGCTTCATGTTACTGTTAATGTATTTATCTTAAGCCATATTCATGGTAACAGCAGGTGGACCTCCGAAATCTGTTTTCAAGCCTGGTTTACCCATATCAAATCTTTCTAAGGGCAGGCTCTCTTCTAGCTCACCTTTACATTCCCAACCAGAGCAACATGGTCCTTCAACATCTCCAGTAGGAATTGGTGATCCTGTGAAGGGACAAACTGTTGTCTCAGATTTTGCAGCAACTCAAAATCTGAATAAAGTTTTGAGGTCTGAAAAAGATATAACCAACAGAAGGAATAGTACCATCAGCGACAAATCTAAGTTCGATCAGAATGTTGAAGCCAAACCTGCTGATCTGAGAAGTCTAATTACTTCTCTACTCCTGGAGCATCAGTCTACAGGAATGAGCCTAAAGGTAAGCTGTTGTTTAAGCAATTTTTGTCACTATTATGTTACCCCAATCTCCCCCCCCCCCAAACCATAGAAAAAGAAACTAAAAAGACACGCGCGACACTTGTACTTGCGATAGGATAGAGGATGTGGAAGGGGGGAGCCACAGATACAAGGAAAAGAATTCACTTTATATAAAAATTCTAAATTAATTTGCAATTTGTAGTTTCCTTCCACCTTTCTGGTTGAGTATGCTCTTGATGTCTTTTCTTTGTCAGGCCTTGGAGAGAGCTGTCGGAAATGCTATGCCCAACTCGACTTGGAAAATTGAGCCCATATTGAAACAAGTATGTGAATGATATTCTTGATACCAATGGTTAGTTGTAAATATTTACGCCTATCTATTTTTTATTGACAGATTGCGAGTTGTCAAGCACTTGGGAGATATTTCCTAAAAGGAGGAGTAGAGATGGAAAGCTTCAAGAAGCTACCTCAAAGTGGAAGGTGTGCTTATTGGTCTCATTTTTTTGTTTTCTCTTTATTTTTGTGTGCGTATGGTTGCTTGTGGGGCTCTAAATATTATACATGTCTTCAGTTCTCCAGAAATTAATTGTGATCAATCACCTACACCTCAGAAGTTTGACCAACTTCCTGGTGAAGATCCTAGCATTCACATGAGTACAGATGCCAACAATGAAGAACCGGGTGAATTGAATCCTACACCTACTCATAGAGCAGACGTCATAGAGAAAATAGGTAGTCAGAATTCACCTGACAATTTAAGTGACAAAAATGTTTCTAACAACAGCGAAGGTGTGGCAGGCAGCTCCAGTGATAGTGGAAGTGACAGTGACACTGACAGTGACAGTGATAGTAGTGACAGTGGTAGTGATAGTGGAAGTCCTAGCAAAAGTAAAAGTCGAAGCCCAGTGGGAAGTCGGAGTGGTAGTAGTAGTGACAGTGATACCGACGCATCTTCCAGCAGCAAGCAGCCATCTGATGAGGAGGATTTAGATATTATGATGAGTGATGATGAGAAGGAATCCAAACACAAATTGCAAGATCCTGACCCTGCTGCATCTAGAGATCCTGGTCTATGGAATAACTTAGATAATGACCCTGTTGATATAGGGGATTCAGAAATTCAAGATCCCTTTGGTGAGATTGAGATTGACATTGAGAAAGACTCTCCTGAATGCAACCATGGTCTCGAAATGCCCCCAGCTAATAATTTATTTGCCAGTAAAGAAGGCAAAGAACCTAGTGAAGATATCAAACCTTCTTCACCCGATCACTATGAACGACAAGAAAAACGAGTCTCCGAGAGAAAAGGATATGATGAATCAGGTAGCGTGTTCAATGATGGCTTCAAGCATGGTCAGTCTGGTACTCGGGGAAGACCATCAAAGGGAAATTCTAAAAGACGCTCTGATGATAAGCATTTGGAAGATAGGGCACACAGCAAAAAGAAGTCAAAGAGTAAAAATTCAATCGAACCAGTTTCGGGGACTATAAACTCTCTTTTTGGTGAGAGTCCTTACAACTCATCCCCTGATAGGCCTCTGCAAGGCACAGACATGCAGCCTGTTGATCTAATGGAAGACAGAAACTACAGAAACGATACAAATTATGCTGATCAACAAACGGGTTCTAATCACCAAGCAATATCACACAGACCTGTTTCCGATTCTCAGCAGCCAGTTCAAAGATCTTCTGAAGCTCGTGGATGGATTGAGGCTCCTTCTGGAGAAAAAAGACCTGGTAAACACAACAGCTTGGATCGTGGTGTTAAGTACTCTGAGAGAAACCTTCAAAGCATTGAGGGTCATCAGATACAGAAAGGATTTAACACAGATGCACAAAGTGAAGATGGTTTGCTTAACGAGCAACGGCAATTACAATTTTCCACAGAAGGAGTCGGAGACAAACATGCACCAATCATAGAACCCAATACCAGAAAATCTGAAATGACAGGGAAGGTGAAGGAGACTGGCCCTAGTTCCAACTCATACAGGGGGTATTCTCCCAAGAGTAACAATCCGAGTACTGCCGATAGATCTCCAATGATGAACGGCAGGAATGCTGTACTTCGAAGAGAGTATTCAGACTTAGAGTTGGGTGAATTTCGAGAACCCTTCCATGAGGGAACCCCTGCCTCTAAGAAGCAATTTGAGAGGAAAAATTCTTTTAAACATTTGGAATACAAACAAAAGGATGCTGAATACTGGAACTCAGAATTCAGCGGAGCAAAGACATCTAATAAGATCCCAGCAGATCTGGGAAAAATGTCCTCACCAAATTCAGATGCTGTTCCAGATAGGAGGAAGGCCCAAGAAAATAATGTTGATGACCGTACAAGACCTCATCACAGAAGCACTCAACCTCTTGATGCACATCATCAGCCCCGAGTGGATCTCAACTCCCAGCAAAATACAGTACCAGAAGTGAGTGGTAAAAATAGATTTGTGGAAGCTGGGATGGGCAGGGGTGCTAGCATTGAAGCCTATGGAGATACTTCCCGGAAAATTCCAGGTAATTCAATAGAACAGCAGCATGATCCAATACGAGGAGTTGAATCCCGTGCCATAAAGCAAAGCAAGAAACAAAAGCCCAATAGGACAAATGTCTCAAATGATAGACGAACAGATGCTTTGACTGGGAGCAATGATAGCCATCAAATAAAGAAATTGTCTTCTTCAGATGATACCAGTTGTTCATTCACTAAATTTGAGAAGGAGGATCCAGAGCTGAAGGGGCCGATTAGGGATATTTCTCAGTAAGTACAAACAGTGATCTTATGGTTTTCCTGGAGTAGATGAAGATTATCTCTACGGCATGAAACTTATTTATATGTGTTCCTTCACATTTCTGGCTCAGTTATATATGCAATTCTACTTTTCAGGTACAAAGAGTATGTGAAGGAATATCAAGAAAAGTATGAGAGCTATTGCTCCTTGAACAAAATCTTGGAGTCGTACAGGTATGTGGAGCCATACTAGTTCTGATTCTTGGTTCTGGACTAATTGAGTCAACTGACTTTCATATATCCTCTTTGCTAGGGATGAGTTTAGTAAACTTGGTAAGGATCTTGAGGCTTACAAAGGTAGGGATATGAAGAAATATAATGACATCTTGGAGCAGATGAGGTCATCATTTCGTCAATGTGGGGAGGTACACTTCATTGTTTATTTTATGGAGTTTCCTTTAAGAATCTTATTTGGCCATTTTCCTAAACAGAAAAATCATAATGAAGTATACTTCATTCTTGCCTTATGCTTGTGGTTGTTGATGTTGTTATATTTTGATAACTGTGTTCTAAAGTATAATTTGGTGGCTGTAGCCATTTCATGGAACAATGATAAATCTGTCGATGTCTTGATTCTAGACCCTTTTTTGCGTGCGTGAGTTCCGGTTCTTCTTAGACTAACACCTGATGTTTTGCAGAAACATAAACGCCTGAAGAAAATATTTGTTGTTCTTTATGAAGAATTGAAGGTAGCTAACCTCTTCGTCTTTATCAACTCTGGTGCTTGATTCTGCACTCGTTTTAGATTAACGTGACTCCTGTCTATGTTCATTGCAGCACTTGAAACAGATGATCAAAGACTATGCCACATCATATAAAAAGGACTGATTCTTTTATACATCATCGCTCTCTGAGATACCCGTAATTTCTCTTTGGAAGTATACAACATCAGCAGATCTGCTCCTTGTCACCGTCCTCCATTATTAATGAGGGTTTCCAGGCGAAACCTTGATGGTTGCTCCAGCTCCAGCCCCTGTCTTCAAAAAGTCTGGTGGCGACAGCCCATGAAGAGTGGGATGAGTGAAAGTGAAAGAGTGGGATTATGGGCCAGTTTTGTGGGATAAAACTTGTATATATGACTGTATAATATAATTTTTTCTCTTTTCTTGGTTCTTCCTGGTACAGTATATTCTTGTGGTTTCTTGAGGGAGATGAACCTTATAGTTTATACGGTTCTCTGTCCTATTTTTTTTTAGTTAGCAGTTGTAGCTGAATTACATGTACCAACTGTGATCAATTTTGACATTTCTTTAGTATCATAGTTGATGAGCGGGAAGAAACATAAAAGGAACCAAAAGTGGTTCCACGTTTTATTCCTTTTAAATTTAATATGATTTCTAGTTTGATTTGAACGCCAATGGTTTCATTTTTTGCCCTTCATTTTCTTCTCTTTCAGAAATAAATATTTGAATGATTCTCCATATTATCATCTTTCGTCAACAAATAAAATTATTTTTGCGGATGTAATAACAGGTCATTTGGTATAGATTCCATCATTTACCAACCCCCCCCCCCCCCCCCGGCCCCGCCATTTTTTTTTAAATTCCAAAGCCAAATTTATGAAATACTTTGAAAAATATATTTCCTCGGTTACATATACATACCTTTTATCAACATTTAAATTTTCTTAATTCTTAAATAATTTTGTTTTAGGAGTCCAATGAGTCAATGAGTGGTGTGTTAAGCCCAAACCCAAATTAAAAATTTCCCGAATTTAGCATCTCTCATTCTTCTGTCCACGCTGAAGGGTTTTAGCTGTAAGCAGCAAAACTGAAGAAAAAGGGTGCAAAATGGGAAGAAGAATTCTGAACGATGCGTTGAGAACCATTGTCAATGCTGAAAAGCGGGGATTCGCTTCCGCTGAGCTTAAGCCCATCTCTAATGTCGTTGCCTCTTTCCTCCAAATCATGAAATATAGAGGTACGAAAATATATGCGAATCGCGTCTACCATTTTCTGATTGTGTGCGTATACGACGCCTTTCGCTTTGTTTTATGATTTTCTGAGTGATGCCCATTTCGGAAATTTGGATTTTTTAAGGTCTGGTGGAATACATTAGGCGCAGTTTCTGTAGTTTACTCGCACATATACATATTGTGTAATTGTGTGTATATTGATGGAATTTTGTTCAATGTATTTAAGAGTTTGATTCCATTTTTCTGGGGTTAGTCTTGTTTTAGAAATGTAAAATGGTGTGATTAAGCTTAGGATGATGGTGAAATGCCAGGGTACATAAAGGATTTTCAAGTTCATGATCCACATAGGGTGGGGAGGATAACCGTGCAGCTGCAGGGGAGGGTGAACGATTGTCGGGCTCTTACTTATAGACAAGACATCAAGGCTCAGTACATTGAGAATTATAAAACTCGCATGCTTCCAACGCGCCAGGTTTGGTTGTTTCCTGCACAATCTTATTTGTTGGTGATTTGAATCCTATTTTATGTGCTGTTGCATCTAGGCTTCGATGGTTGAATAATGTGAATTTGTCATATTTAATTCAATATCGTAATTGCATATCTTGTTCAAAACCACAACATCTTTTGGCATGTGAGGTTGAATTTGGTAATGTGATCTAAATTGATGAATCAATGGCTGCACTTAGCTCGTTGCTTTATATATGAAGTTGAAGACCTGATAATTTGGTAAACTCCAGCGAGAGACTTTTGGTTAATGTTCGGTTAGGGAACTGAATTCATAGTTTTGGTTTTTATGGATGATACTGAATACACACCATTTCTTAAGACATTGATCCGGGCCACACATGCAATTGGTTTTGACATTCCAAGCAATCGTTTTGAAGAGGCTACCATCTGGTTTTATCTCTGTTCAACAGCCTTATATGCTGTGTTTTTATCTTTTCATGCTACCATGCAGCCATATGTTTATGTTGTGAAGGATATAATGTCACATTTTCTACGATAGCTTTTCAACTTTTATGGATATGAAGCTACAAGTAAACGGCCTTATGGTGACAATTCGTATTCTTTATTCCACATGCAGTGGGGCTATGTAGTGGTCACAACACCAAACGGAGTTCTGGATCATGAGGAGGCTATTCGGCAAAATGTAGGTGGCCAAGTGGTCGGATACTTTTACTGAAGATCTCATTTATGGTTATAATGTGAGGATGCTACTGCCAATTTCTTGTTTCAATCGTGTATACCTGGCCTCTAGGCAAGAAAGTGTAGGAAGAACTTAAAGTACTGCGTGAAGCCTCCATTGCAATAACTCCAGGGAGGATTTCCTGACAGTTTTGTGCATCTTTAACAATGTCTTGTGGATGCTGTGTTTCCTAACCGGTGATTGCCGTACTAGATCGTATATTGCCTATTTTTGTGACACCCTTTATTGCATGCATAAATGAAGGAATGTATATATATATATATGAAAGAGAATTACAGGAATTATAATTCGATTGAGTTTCAATTACAGATCTTGTTAGGTCCAGATCCGAATTTCTTTTACTTAGATAAAAAAGTCTATAATATTCGCAGGTTTCAAAATAAAATTCCATACAAGTCTAATCGTAACATACTTTCTCATTGTTGTAATTTTCATTCTTTATTGTAACTTCTAAAATATAATAGGGTAATCGGCATGTGTAAATACATGAATTATAGACCATTTTAGAAGTCCATGTAGGCCAATTCCAACATCCATCTTAACTTTAATTTAAAGGAATTTCAATCTCGTAATAAAGTACAAATAAATTAAAAGTTTGTGCATTGTGTGACCGATTTCAAAATTTATAAGCAATTTTGGAAATGCTATACTATATTATAGCAAAATGAGGAAATGCGATTTTAGTTATTGTGCCTTTTACGGTTTTACCCCACCAAATAGAAAAAGAAGACAAAAGGTTATATACTAACACTGTGACAAATTGTACAAATGTTATTCCGAATTTGATTTTTGGACTAAGCATAAATCACATGTTAATATAATGATAAGTATATAGTAATACATGAGACTAGTTTATTTGATAAACTTTATAAGTTATCTATCTTTTTTAAATTATTCCTATACTTGGTAATAATTATGGAAGTTGGTGCGTTGATCGTTTTTATTATTTTCTTTTTCTTTATGAGAGAAACATTGCATTTACTTTGTTATTGCATTTTGCGTTCAGTCCTAACGCCACTGGAGAGTAATAATTGCAGTTAATTTTCACAAAATCAATTCCTTCATCCAATCATTCTGTTTATTTCGTCTTTTTTCTCTGTCCCCCCAAAAGTTCCCTATTTCTCGTCATCTTCCCCGGCACCTGAACGCCCAAAATCACTTTTTTCATTGCAATTTCTGAATTAAAATCCGATTTAAATTATGATCCCCTTATTTGAATTGTGATTTACCCCCAGCCGTTGGGTGTGTCCCGAGCTGGTTGCGTACTCAGAGTTCAAGAATTTCATTTGAGGTTAAAAGATAAATTCTTTCTGTTCCATTTTCAATTTGGGTTTCTTGTGTATGGAACCTTGAACTGGGTTACTTGGAATTAATTTATGTAGAGAAGCGTCTTTTTGCTTAATGGGTTTCATCTCTCAATGCAAATGGTTCAACTTGGGGGCCATGTATGTTATGTTTCACTTTCTTGGTTGCTGGTATGCTGAAATGAAACTATTGGGATGTTAACGAACTTTATTGCGTGGCCTTTTAGCTTTACTCGTTGTTTTTGTTGCATTCTTGTCTTATTATGATTAGGGAGGTTGCGAAACGCTTAAGGTTGAATAAGATTATGATAACTGTAGCTGTTTAACCTTTTAAGTTTTTTTTTTTTCTTTTTTTTCCCTCTCCCTCTCTCTCTCTTTTGGAGTGCGGTACACTTGATTCATGGTAGATTTGTAAGCTTCAATTAGAGCATGAACACTGGAAATAATTTAGCTAGACTCTAATGTCGTTTGCTGTAGCTTATGGTACATATTAGGATTGGTATGGCAAACAGAAAGTAGAAACTTTTGCTTCCATAGCACTTTCATCATGGTAGCAAAAGTATGGTTGCATAGTATAGCTGAGAGAAGTATTTAAGTGAATATAGCTATTTTCACGACAAAGATACTAAATTTCAGTACAGTGCAAGTGCATCACATATCTGTTATTGAGTGTTCTTGTTTCAATATGTTCCTTTTATGAAAGTAAATTGCTTTTTTGCCATCTAATTTATGCCACTTCTTTGCTTTTTCATCCACCATACATGTTACTTTTTTTGCATTTGCCGACTATTGTTTTTGTTGATTGCCACCTGAACTACTCGATTTTTGTTAGTAGCCATCTGGAGCTGCTTCTAGTGGAATATTCTGTCATTTGCGCATAATATTCATGTTAGGCACATTTCAAGACTATTCCTTAAAACATGGCTGGTGGTGGTTACAGCTGACAACTGCAAGAACACCAACAGTTCAGGTGGCAATCAGAAAAAACGAGGAATGTGCTCTAGTTTGGATGGCAAAGAAAACAATTTTCCCTTTGTGAAAGTCCGTCATTTGCTGTCAAACTAAGGCGACTAATAAAAGTATAAGATCATCTTATTTGCATCTTCTGTATTTTAACAAAGCTGTGTTAGAGGCTCTGAAGTAGTTCCAGTTGGCATAGGATTATCCCATTTATTTCGTATTTGTTAGCAAAGCTATATCCTCCCTAAAAGGAAGTCATGGAGATCAGTGCTAGTTCAATTTTGCAGAACAATAAACAATTCAAGCCAACGGCTAAATTGTCATGCTGAATGTTGCTTCCGGCTGGTGGGATTGGGATGACTTCTACAATGGATGACATGAACTTGATCCAACAGGCTCAGAGGCATCATCTTGTCCGGGAACTTGGTGAAGAGATTGATTT
>JAYDZE010026428.1:0-27637 GCA_034509125.1 Monilaria moniliformis
AGTGGTTCCAGGTGAAATATGAAGGTGTGATCCTGAACAAGGCATCCAACATTGGAGCTTAGACTGAGATCAGTATCTGACCCTTGGAATCTTTATGGTTTCGTTTGTTTCATCTTTTTTTTTTTATCAAAGTTTTGTAGAATTCTATCAGCAGGACAGGTCTTAGTCTTACTTTCATGTTGGGATGAAGTTATGTTTTATATTTTATTACTGGTGTTAGATATGATTAGGAATGTTGGTACTGTTATGAAAGATCCAGATTGGTATTATTTCATTTAAATTTTCTTTTATTTGGATGCCAAGAAAAATGGAATTTGGGGTCTTCTATTTTGTTATCTTTCATGTATCTTTCATTCTCGTAATCACAATTGTAGATCTATGTACCTTTTTTTTTTACCATGAAGCTGCTTTAGTCAGCTGGCAAATATTTCATGTGGATTGCTGCAACTAATCATTATATAGTACTTAAATTTTCAATGTATTTATTCAAGCACGTTCTCCTCTTCTAGTACATTAAATCTTAAAATCGAAATAACATCTCCAATTAATTACATCCTAGTATAATAAACAAATGTATGTCAAAATTTAATTTTGATTTAATATACGAAAGTTATATTATCATTTCATTTTTTTATATTTTATTATAATATTTAATATAAAATATTTAGATTTAAAATTAAAAAAAGATAATCATTTACAAAAAATGTATGTTCTTAATTATTTATCTGTGAGTTATATATTAGTTTTGAGTTGAAATGATATTTATTTATAGATATATCTTTTTGTTAGAAATATATGATAACCAATATTAATATATTAATTAAAAAATTATAATTTTTTTAGCTTGATGGAATAGCCCAAAATTCAATAATTTAGGGTTAGGGTTGTAAATTTTTAAATGGAAAAAATCACAATTCGAATAACCCGTAATTGAATAACTCGCCAATAGGATTGGCCCGAGCCTGAACGGAATTGCCAGATCGACATCCCTAATTTTGCCATAGATGCGAAAAAACTCTAAACAATGTTAGGTTAATACCCTATTATTTAGCTAAAATTTCTTTCAAATTATAAGAAGAAAAAAAAGTCCTAATACCTAATTTCTATGTAGTCGCACCTTCAATCTAAGCTCGTGAACTACACTCGCTAGATGACACTCGAGGCTCGTGGGAGCCTTAGGCCGAATTGGTGCGTCATTCGCTTCCTCAATTTGAAAAGCACGATTCCCGCAATTTATATTTCCGCAACATTTTTTTCTGATTTCACGTCAGCATTTCCTCGAGTTTAAATGTCGGACAAGTTGAGGAGAGATCTTCAACATCAACCGCACACGTGTGCGACGAGAGGTCTCAACGGCTGGATTTCGATCAAGATTTGGTACTTTATTTATTTCATTCAGGGCCGCAACAACCAACCTTCAGATCTCAGCCGTCAAATTTTGGAATTGACGGATGATATGCCCACGTGGGATTGTGAAAGAACAATTTCGCCATAAATTGTAAACCCTTTGTTCGCTTATTTCTACCATCCATCCATCGGCGATCCTGACAACCGGCAACTGCATCACATTTTGGGGGGTTTGATATAGGGACAGCAAAGCATCGACCTTTTTCTAGAGGCAAGCAGAATTCTGAAGAGTTTAATCCTTGCTGACATTTTATTTAATTAGATATTTTAATATTTTAACTATATGGTAAATGTATTAAAATATATAAATAAATATGGTTTCTTTATGCATAATTTATATAGAAATTTCAGTAAATTTATAATGCATTTTTTCCAATTACACAAGAAAATTGAACCATCTTCTTTTCCAAAGCACTGAAAGAATGTACACAAAATCAAAACATTTTACATCAAATTGTGCCATACTAGTTAAAGCTCGTTTAGGCTCGAATAATTCGAAATTCCAAAATTTGATCACAAAACGGTCACATTAGTTAAAGCTCGTTCAGACTCGAACCATCCGAAGTTCTGAAACTTGTTGAAACAACGACACAACCCCAAAAACGACTTACATCAAATTCAAGTCACAAAATCTACTGCTATATCATATTACTCACAGCAGCCTGTCACAATATTCAATCACAAATGGAAAAAAGTTGGCTACTTCTTTTTACCTCCTTTCCCTTTCTTTGACTTGTTTTTTTTTTCTTACTCTTTCCTTTTGCCTTGTTGATGTGATTGGGTTGCACTTCTCCCCCTTGTTGCTGGGATTGGATTCAACATCCATAGCAACTGAATCCTCTGTTTTACTATCTTCATCTTCAACATAGTTTTTGTTATCATCATTCTCTCTGGAGTCAACAACTATATTGTCATCCTTACCCACGAGCAAAGTCGCTAATGCCTCTAGCTGAGGCTGCCTCCCCTCCATCCCCTTCAGAAGCTGCTCCACCCGTGCCTTCAATTTAGAATCATACTCACTGCAAAAACATATAGTTTAAATTTTCTGAAATGTATCTAACAATAAACAAACTACAGTAAGGCTGAATTGTTGGAAACAAGGAAACAATACATACTTATAAAATGAAAGGATCTTGCAGAATAAATCATATGAACCAAGAGTTATTTCATATCTATATATCGTCAAGTCATCTTGATCAAGGGAAGGTAGGTGCTAATTCAGTCGAGTTAAGCTGAGCTGAGTAGTGTCACACCTGAGCTCGACTCATACGCTTAGCTGGACTTGTCCCCGACCTAACTTACTACTATTAAAATTTGAGCTTAACAGGAATTTCAAAACTTCAAAATTTATATGGTTCTGCTAGATAATCTATAACAAAGCTCGAAATGGCTGAAGAGGATTGTTTGGTCGAGCTTGACAATTACTCGAATAGGGCACTAAGCTGGAGCTTGTGAGACAATTGACTTAAGTAGAGTTGAGCTCAAGCTAGACATTCAGTTGAGTAGCTCCACTAAACTGATTTCGTGATTCGTTCAAATACTAAATGAATCAATTATGGCTTGCTCTTCTGTTTACTGACCTTCTGTCTAACAAAATCTCAAGAGAGTGTAAATAACCGATCAAGAGGCCGGCATCAAGGGGTAACTGTATATCTTCAATAGAATTAGAGCTCCGTAACCGTTAATCAACACCACTCATCAAGCTTATCTGCTTCTCCACTTCCACCTGAAAAGTAGAGAACAAATCAGCTACATGATTCACAATAGCCAAGAACTATGAGATCAAACTAAACTACATATTACATTCTTTCCCAGAATAAGACTCTTCATGTTTACCTCATTCCTATATGTACATAACTCTAATGCTTTACGAATCTCCCAAATAAGATCCCAGTTTATTAACAAATGCTCATATGCGTTCCCTGAACTTGAGCTTGAAGCAGTCGCTAAACCCATTTCTGAAGATTTTTCAACAGTATTCTTATCTTCATAACTCAAGTTCAGGGAACGCATATGGGCATTTGTTAATAAACTGGGATCTTATTTGGGAGATTCGTAAAGCATTAGAGTTATGTACATATAGGAATGAGGCAAACATGAAGAGTCTTATTCTGGGAAAGAATGTAATATGTAGTTAATTTGATCTCATAGTTCTTGGCTATTGTGAATCATGTAGCTGATTTGTTCTCTACTTTTCTGGTGGAAGTGGAGAAGCAGATAAGCTTGATGAGTGGTGTTGATTAATGGTTACGGAGCTCTAATTCTGTTGAAGATATACAGTTACCCTTTGATGCCGGCCTCTTGATCGGTTATTTACTCTCTCTTGTGATTTTGTTAGATAGAAGGTCAGTAAACAGAAGAGCAAGCCATAATTGATTCATTTAGTATTTGAACGAATCACGAAATCAGTTTAGTGGAGCTACTCAACTGAATGTCTAGCTTGAGCTCAACTCTACTTAAGTCAATTGTCTCACAAGCTCCAGCTTAGTGCCCTACTCGAGTAACTGTCAAGCTCGACCAAACAATCCTATTCAGCCATTTCGAGCTTTGTTATATATTATATAGCAGAACCATATAAATTTTGAAGTTTTGAAATTCCTGTTGAGCTCAAATTTTAATACTAGTAAGTTAGGTCGATGACAAGTCCAGCTGAGCGTAGGAGTCAAGCTCAGGTGTGAAATTTAAACTATTTGTTTATTGTTAGATATATTTCATGAAATTTAAACTATATGTTTTTGCAGTGAGTATGATTCTAAATTGAAGGCACAAGTGGAGCAGCTTCTGAAGAGGATGGAGGAGAGGCAGCCTCAGCTAGAGACATTAGCGACTTTGCTCGTGGGTAAGGATGACAATGTAGTTGTTGACACCAAAGAGAAGGATGATGACAAAAACTGTGACAGCAATGTTGAAGATGAAGATAGTAAAACAGAGGATTCAGCTGCTGTGGATGTTGAATCCAATCCCAGCAACAAGGGAAAAGGAAAGAACAAACAGACAAACAACTAAAAGAAAGCGAATTCAGCAGCTGGAGAAGTGGAACCCAATCACAGCAACAAGGCAAAAGGAAAGAGTAAGAAAAAAAAACAAGTCAAAGAAAAGGAAAGGAGGTAAAAAGAAGTAGCCAACTTTTTTCTATTTGTGATTGAATATTGTGATAGGCTGCTGTGAGTAATATGATATAGCACTAGATTTTGTGACTTGAATTTGATGCAAGTCGTTTTTGGGGTTGTGTCGTTGTTTCAATAAGTTTCAGAATTTCAGATGGTTCGAGTCTGAACGAGCTTTAACTAATGTACCGTTTTGTGATCAAATTTTGGAATTTCGAATTATTCGAGCCTAAACGAGCTTTAACTAGTAGGGCACAATTTGACGTAAAATGTTTTGATTTTGTGTAAATTCTTTCAGTGCTTTGGAAAAGAAGAATGTTCAATTTTCTTGTGTAATTGGAAAAATGCATTATAAAGAGGTAATTTACTGAAATTTCTATATAAATTATGCATAAAGAAACCATATTTATTTTTATATTTTAATACATTTACCACATAGTTAAAATATTAAAATATCTAATTAAATAAAATGTCAACAAGGATTAAACTATTAGGATTCATAAAACGTGATATATCACAGGAGAGAGGCCAACTCATTGCCACTTCCAAATTCCTAAACAAAAATTAAACTAACTTAATCAGTTCCGACAACTATGTCCAATATGCTCATAATCAGAAAAGTAATCCCACATCTACACCTATAATATAACAAAGAAATATCTCAAGCCACTATATATTTTTTTATGCACAACATGAAGAGTTCTTTACGGACAAAGTGCTATTCATTAAATATGATGATGCATCCAACAGCACATAACCAAATTGACATACTTCTCAAATTACTTGTCGTTGCAGTGGTTAATGAACTCATCTGTATACATAGAAGCTATACCGTCGATTCGTTTCAACAATTTTTCGGTGTCCGTCATAGGCAATATGTCCCACACTTTCAAAACTTGCTTGCTCATCCAAAATTCAAAGATCTCATAATGAAAAGCATGGATTTAAGATACCAAGAATTTATAACGAAGCTTCAATTTCAACTTTCAGAAGAGGATAATACCATGCCAATCAAAATAGAAAACCATCTCATTTCAGTAGATATTGGGAGCAAGCAAACTCATTTATGGGTGAGATGTAAAAAAACTACTCTAGATGGAAAATTCACCCTGCAAAGGATCTAAAATGCAAAGTAGCACATTTAACTGTCAGGAGTTGATTTAGTATAGTCACATACTTGCACCATTTCACTGATAACATTCAGACCTCCGGGTCCAACAAGTGATCCTGCTAATAAGTATCCAGTAAGTACCTGCAATGTGTTTCACAGAATTAGGAAATATATTCGAACAGAGTGAGCATAACAAGATGAGCCAAGTTCTGAGATCAGACCGGTTGTCCAGCACAAGCAAAAGCAATTCCACCACAAGTTGCAGAGACAATGACGACAACTAGGTCTGATATGAGCCTGCAAGATCGTCACATCAGATACTAGAGCCCAAAAAGATGAGATTGTAAAAACTTATCAAAACTTGTTACTGTACCTCAAGTCTAACTGCAGCACAGGGTATTTGGATTTGAAATTTGATATGATAAATACATTATCCTGAACATACACAAAAAATGTTTATTTACACACTGACAGTGGTAAGATTGTTACTGACTTACTCAACTGCCGATTTATCTCTTTAATTCTGCCTTTTTCCTTTTCAGTCTCTTGGAGATAACAATGCTACTAGAGAAACATTCAGAAATTAATGTCACTATGGAACTAAAAAGAGCAATAACATTGTTTTACCTTTCTATCGATTAATGTTGGGGTCTCTTCAGCTCCATTGTCATTATCCAGATTGAAAACTTGATTAAATTTAAAGGATCTATAATTACAAGAGGATAATGCATATAAATAAAAATGAAACCAAACAAGTTATGTGGGAAAAAATGGTGCAAGAATGGTACAGATACATACTTTTCTTCTTTCGTTTCATTTTTTTTTGGCTTCACTCTAGCTACTGTTTCCAAAACAGCCTGATAATGAGATAAAGTAAGCCAGAAATAAAGAAAAAGCAGCAACATGTTTTGCAATTCAAACCATATCACCATGCCAGTGTTGACTCATCGTGATTCAAAAAACTAATGAAACCAAAGTTTGGTTACTGATATGTTCAACCGAAGCAAGTCAGTTTTAGCCTTCCATTTCCTCTGGTCTATCATATGTATGTTAAATTAACAATCATCCAAAGGACCTGTGTTCAAGAAAATATTAATTTTAGAAGATAATGACACTAACACAAGGCTAAGCAAAGGGCCTCCCAGCTACATTATCCCTAAACATATTACACATCATAGAACCAGATGCCTATACCTCCCACCTGACTAGTTCAACGAATTAATCCCCAGAAATATAATGTGTATATCATGTTAAGAGCTTGATCCCAAATTTAGACACCATTAAGTCATTTCTGTTTCTGGACAACAAAAGGCAAAGTGGTCCAGTTCATAAAGAAGACATCCAGGAATACTTGAAGCTATTATCCAAAAGAGAGATATCTTAAGCTTTCATGACATACTGAGACAAAAGATTAGCTAGCTTTTTCCCTCTTATTGTAGCATTCTACTGTTTGTGCTTGTTATTGAATTCCAAGTCATTGATGACAAGCATTTCAAAATTTGTAGAACATGTTGCAAAATACACTTGAACCCTCCAAGTCAAGGGACATTATTCATATGCAATTAAATCCATACCTCTCTTTACTGAGTTACTGAAGTTATGCCAAAATCAGATAAAAGCACTATGCAAAGAGCTGGAGTTGCAAGGTACAAACCTGTTGCTCAGCCACACTGTTGTTGAAGCTACCAGCATCGTTTGCTGCCAGATTAATTCAAGTTCAATTTCAGACAGTATCAACTAAGATTCCACCAACACATTAATCACAAGAAACTTACAAAAAGCAGTTGAGCTGTTGCAATGTACATCAGAATAACAAACAAAATGCTCGCTAGTTTTAAAAAATGATTAAGATGGTAAACATAAACAAAAACTCTTGCCGGATCCCTAAATAGATTAATTCAGTAATAGCTGGGGCCAACAGACGAACTTCAACCTTTCCCCAAATGAAGAAAAAAGACAATTTAAAACATCACATAAGAAACCAATAAAGCTCATAAAACCTCTAGATTCCAAATTTTACTTAGTAAACTATTAAGAGTACCTATGCTAATAAAAATGAAAATGGACAACTGGCTTCAAATATATCCCTCATTTCTCATTGGAAAAATCAAAGCCGAATGTTAACCCTAACGAAACACGTATCACCAAAAACAAAATCCGAGCAAATTCATACAAACCGAAAATTAACCAAGCTAAGTAAATGAGATCTAACAAAACCTTCATTGTGATCCTCATTCTCCGTGAATTCCTTCTCGAGCGCGCGATCGATCATATCAGCAAACGTGTCCTCCTTCGGCCTGGTCTTATTCCCACTGAGCTCAGTGCCGGTCGCATTGTAGAAGGTGGCACTGGCAGCGGCGACGTCTCCCTCCTCGACCAGCTTCGAATCCTCCGACACCGCGGCGGCGACCAGCGCCAGTGCCAGTAAGACAGCGGCGGCTAGCGATCTACTCATCTGGAGGCAGCAGCACCGCCGGCGGCGCACGCGAAGCAGGCCCCGGCGCTCGTCAGATTCGGCGGCAGCGAAGTGTCGGTTAGTTTGCTTGTCGCTATCCGCAACGGTGCAGCGCAGGCGCAAGTTGTGATACAGCTACTATACTACCCCGGAGTGTGTGAATTTCTAGAGAGAGAGAGAGATGTAGAGAGAGAATTGCGGAAATTGTTTTGTTGGGTTTGTAGTAGTTGAGTGATTAGTGAATGAAGAGGTGATTATAATGTAATTAACACGATAATGAAGGGATGTTTTTTAGGATGCGCCCACCACGTGACTGTTTTCATATTTTTTTTAATTATATTTTTGGCTATTTTTATTCGAAATTGTGATAATTCTTTTATTTATCCTCCCAGAAAAGGTATATTGCTATTTTCTAGTTCTAAAAATTGTTTTTCCATCTCTATAATTGGAAAAATGTAGATGACAGATTGACAGTAAATGTAACTATTTTTTTAGCAAAGTCTTAGAATTTGATTTTGGTAGAAACTTTTAAGACTTTAATTTATTTCTTCTTAATTTTTTATTTTATTTCTTGATGTAATTAGGTATACTCTATAGCCAAACGCATTTGATTCGATTTTGAAAAAATTATCTGGTCGAAATAAAAGTGCAAAAATATTTTCATTATTCAAATACGGAACGAAAACGAGTTTCTGATTACTCATAAAGTGATATATAGAGTAGGAGCGAAAGAACCACCAGTCATTAAGGGTGTACAAAATATATATAATCTGAATAATCGAATCGAATCAAACCAAAATATCAAGTTTCATTTGAATTTTCGAATTTTTAGATGATATTTTTTTCTTCTTCAAATTTTAAATTTTCAGTTCAATTTTTAAAACAAAAGAAATTCAAAATCTGAATTATACTTAATATATATAAATTTTATGTAAATATTATTTAAATAAATATTATATTTTTAATAAAATATTTTTTTCAAATAATATTTCTATAAAAATTTCTAACCTAATATAACTCTAGAAGCTTTTTGCATTTTTTCTTATTTTTTGATTCAGTTTTAATTATAGAAAAATTGAAAATTTCATAATATTTCTAATCAGTTCGAATTTATATTTTTTCAAAATTCAAATTTTTTAAATCGAATCAAATTAGGCAAAAATTCCCTAGCCCCCCTTTTTGGAAAATTCGAAGAAATGTTCCAACATTTAATACTATAAATTTGTTTTAGTACCATTTAAAAAAATAAAATTAATACAAGGTCTGAGATTGTTATCTCATTTCTTACAGGATGGGTCAGTTTTTAAACTCCGACTAAAAAGTCTTTCCGTAAGATATACTTTATCTATTTTATAATTACTTCTCAAGTTTTTTTTTTTTTTTTAAAAACAAAAAAAAAATTACAATTAGTTCTATAAATAATATTTCTTAATAATAGTAAGAGTTGTCTAATCGAATATACTTTTTAGATAATTTCAGTGAGGATTGTGCTTAATGTTGAAAATAATTTCGTGAAAAAACTTATTAATGACAAAAGCAAAGGATTTTAGTTTTTGAGAATTTTGAAAATCAAAATTGAACTGTCACGTTCTCCTATATTAAAACTGATCACTCGACACAATCAGTCCAATTACACTCATCCCACCTAATTTCTTTTTTAAATTAATAGTGTTACACCAATTTTTAACGCATTCCAGAAAATGTCTCAAACTTTAATTTTTTCATCAAATTTCTTCAACTTTCAGCGTATTTTATAAAATGACCTATTATGTACAAATTTCACTTCAACACATGAAACGACGTCATTATAGAAAAAATGTGAATGATTAATAATGTTTTATATCCTCATCTTTTATTTTTTTCTTCAAAGTTAAGGACACTTAAATACACTAAAAGTTCGTAATATTTCATATAATACACTAAAAATTTTGGACATTTACTGAAATACATTAAAAATTGGAATACAAAATACTATTAACATTTCTCATTTTTTAACTAAAAAAGAAAACATTTATATTTTTGGTAAAATGATGTTGTTTATGTTTTGAAGTGAACAGATAATTCTCCTTCAATTATGACGAGATGAATCCAGCTTTTCACCACCGGATTTTGTATAGCAGAATATTTTATAAAAATGCTGAAAATTTGGGACATTTGATGAAAAATGAAAGTTATGAACATTTTCGAAATACATTGAAAATTAAGAACATAAAATACTATAACCATTTTTTAAAAAAAAATTAAGAAAAAGCAAACATTTAAGGTCATCGCAATTTCCTCAAAACAGTGCAATCAATCAAACCAATAACTTAATGAAATAGTCAGTGTAGCTATTTAATGTCCCATACTAACATGGAAACCTCATAGGCTCATAGCAAAGGCCTAAGGGAGGGACTATAGACTTTGTTACAGTCGGCCGCTATTAGTGTTGGTTAATGATTAATTGAGATTCTATTTGGAATTTAGTAGTCTTACTGAATCTATTAACCAATAATAAAATTTAATTAATTAATAAAACCGTAAGTGAATATTCTAATTAAAGTTTAATTAGAGCAGATGCGACATATAACTACCTTTTTCTTAGTGCTCACATAGTCGCATAGGTTAAAGTGACGACACTGACACTCTTGTATATTTGGAAATCAAATCATACTGATAAAACGAGTCGATCCTAGTACACGTTAAATCTCGACATGTTGAGAAAAAGAGTACATTATACTGCTTTATCTGCTTGTATTGTGACATATAATTGTTAATGACATAGGTTGGAACAGAGATAGTTACCACCATCATCATCATTATTATTATTATTACTATTATTATTATTATTATTATCATTATTATTATTATTATTATTATTATAACTAACTAATATATACTAAATTTAGTTTCATTTTTCGTCTCATTTGTCTACAACTATAAAGATTGAATGCGTTAGGATTTTAATTTAGGAATTAGAAAGACGTAAGTTATTCTAATAAAATTAGTATTACATATACAATTCCGATTTCGATTTTGAAAATATCAAACCGAATCGAAATAAGCAAAATTTGTGATATGCATCGAACCGAATTAAAAAATCAAAAAGACCAAAGAAAATATATTATTTCAATTTAATTCGATTAGATTCGATTATTTGGTTTTCGATTATTTTGCTTACACGCATGTCGCAAGAAAAAATGAAGAACATTACATCGTGCAGCAGAAGTGGAGCCTCAATGTAAAGTAACCCCGTAAAGCGCAACGATTTCACCGCCAAAGTCGTGTTCCAGAATTTAAGGACAGAATATAAACTATAAAAGTTGGAGATTATGATTAACCAGAAAAGTCCTTTCGGCCGCAAATATATCAGTCAACGCTATGGGGGCCCACTCGACACACAAGAAAACCCTATGCACTTTTATGATATACCCAATCATATGTTTTTTTTAGGAAAGCGAGATCTGCATGAAATAGGGCTCCATAGCACAGAAGAAAACCCTAGTTCACTCGCTTGATATATAGGGTGGCAGCTCCTTCTCTCACAAACTCCTGCTGCCGCCGCGCCTCCTCCGCCATCCACTGCGTAGCAATGGTTCGTGCCGCTGCTTGTGCTTTCGCATCTCTGCATTACCGCGAGCATGTATCTTAGCGTTCGAGACTCGATTGATTTGTCTAATCTCGCGCGTATTTGTTATCTTGTAGGCTTCAGAGAAGAAATTGTCGAATCCGATGAGGGAGATCACGGTGCAGAAGCTGGTGCTCAACATCTCCGTCGGAGAGAGCGGAGATAGTCTCACCAGAGCTGCAAAGGTACCGCACACATTGAGCTCCCGCCGCCGAAGCTTTCAATTTTTGATATGATTTGTTTTCGTGATTTAATGTTTTTGGATTGACCGATTTCACTTTCTCTAATAGGTGTTGGAGCATGTCAGCGGTCAATCTCCTGTTTTCTCCAAGGGTAAATTCATATAAACGTATTTTTCCATTATATTTTAATTTTCGAGAATATGCTGTTGCTGTTTGTACATTTATATATATATTTTTTTTCTAGTTTTAGCAGTTTTAAGACGCATGGATTCTGCAGTATTATGTTCCATGCTAATACAGATTGGTTGCTACAGTAGTTTCAAGCATTTTGTACCGAACCAATAAATAGTAGATTGAAGCATTTGCTTATGGTGATGTACATTTTGTTGAGGTCAGGCTTGGCCAGAATCTTGTTTGTATAGATTGAAGCTTATCAAATGAAAAGTTTAAACATATGTTGACTGTTCTCTCTCATGTTTTGCAGCAAGATACACTGTTCGGTCTTTTGGGATCAGGCGTAATGAAAAAATTGCTTGCCATGTCACGGTTAGAGGTGACAAGGCTATGCAACTCCTTGAGAGTGGCTTGAAGATCAAGGAGTATGAACTGCTGAGGAGGAACTTCAGTGAAACTGGATGCTTGGGTTTCGGTATCCAGGAGCACATCGATCTTGGACTGAAGTAAGCAAATCTGTGATGAGTTGTCATATACCTTTCAATTAATAGTTGTAGACTTGTGTAGCATAAGTTGCCTGTATGCTTTCTAGACATTGTTAATTTGCCTATTGCCCTGTATTTCTATGAAACATCATTTAGCTGCTCATTTCTATATACTAATCATTTGAAGAATGAAGATTTCTTACATGTTACATCGATAATGTTATAGGTATGACCCTTCTACTGGTATTTACGGTATGGACTTCTACGTTGTCTTGGAACGCCCTGGTTACCGTGTGGGTCGTCGCCGTAGGTGCAAGGCCCGTGTCGGAATTCAACACAGAGTCACCAAGGAGGATGCAATGAAGTGGTTCCAGGTGAAATATGAAGGTGTGATCCTGAACAAGGCATCCAACATTGGAGCTTAGACTGAGATCAGTATCCGACCCTTTGGAATCTTTATGGTTTCGTTGGTTTTATCTTTTTTGCTCAAAGTTTTGTAGAATTCTATCAGCAGACAGGTCTTACTTTCATGTTGAGATGAAGTTATGTTTTATATTTTATCACTGGTGTCAGATATGCTTATGAATGTTAGTACTGATATGAAAAGATCCAGATTGGTTTTGTCATTTAAATGTTCTTTTATTTGGATGTCACGAAAAATGGAATTTGGATCTTCTTTTTGATTGAATATGTAGTTTGTTTTTTGTTAGTGAAAATGAGGGATTCTTGAAACAACGGCGGATCGCCCGACCCCACCGTCAGCTTACAAGTATCAATAATCGTGGAAAAAATGAAAAGATGTGAAATTCACATCGACCCCACAATGAACGTTTTCTAAATCCGCCGTCGCTTGAAAAGAAATCATGAGTTTTATAATACACCCATCATCCAATAGTGGAGTCTAATTTAGATTTCGAAAATGTTAAAAGATTTCGCTTGTTACTTCGACATGTTTGTATATTATAGTTCTAATAATAAATCATCTTTCATTCTCGTAATCATTGTAGAACTCAGTAATTTTCTGCTTTAGGCAGATGGCAAATATTGCCTGTGGACTGCTGCAATTAATCATTATATATCACTTAAATTTTAATTCTAAACTAATAGAGATAATTAAACTTCAATTAAGATTTGATTCAATGTTAGGCTGAGACCCTATTATTTAGCAAAATTTCTTTCAAATTATAAGAAAATAAGTCCTAATTCCTAATTTCTATGTAGTCGCACCTTCACTTTAAGCTCGTGAACTACACTCGCTAGATGACGTCAGGCACAGAGCGAGAGCCAAACTCAACCAACATTGTGTGTCGGCCTGAAGGAGCGAGTAGGCATCAAATACACACTCGAGGCTCGTGGGACCCTTACGTGCGAATTGGCGCGTCATTCACTTCCTCAATTTTGAAAAGACAATTCCCGCAATTTATATTTTCGGAACATTTTTCTAATACCACGTCAGCATTTCCTCGAGTTTAAATGTCGGACATGTTGAGGAGAGCTCTTCAAATATCAGCCGTACACGTGTGCAAAGAGAGGTCTCAACGGCTGGATTCCGATCAAAATATCTGGTACTTTATTTATTTCCTTTAGGGCCCCAACAACCAACCTCCAGATCTCAGCCGTCAAAATTTGCAATCGACGGATGATATATGCCCACGTGGGATTGTGAAAGACATATTTCACCCCAAAATTGTAAACCCTTTTGTTCGCTTATTTCTGTCATCTGACAAATACAAACCCTAAATTTTTTCCCTTTCTCTCTCTAGAAAAAGGAAAAAAGAAAACAAATTTATTTTTGGAAAAAAGGAAAAAGGTTTTGGGAAAAAAATGAAATAGACAAAAAAAGCAGTGAATCAAATTAGGGCTTCAAATCAAAGCTGGAATTTTCTCCTTTTTCCCATTCTCTCAATTTCTCTCGAATTAGAACTCTTTTATGCTCGATCTCCACTTCTCCAATGGCTTGGTCGCCGTAATTATGATTACAGGTACGGTTCATGTGCGTATGTCGCCGGATACATACTTGCATGTATATCTGTGCATTTATTTTCGTGCTTTTTCTTAGTTTGTTTATCAAATCGACGTATTTTGATAAATGAATTGCCTTTTGGTGTAATCCAGGAGAATTTGATGGGTTATTTATGGATATTTTTCGTTTTCTTTTCGTGTGATACTTGTGGCAGATCTAAGTGGGACATGAAAACAAAGGGGATTGTGTAGATTTGATTGAATTGAGGGATTATTGATGGAAAACAGCAAAAAGAAGTCTGGTGGCGTTGAAATTCCTAAGAAAAACCGTTCATTAGATCTCAAGAGCCTCTATGAATCCAAGTTTTCTGAAGTGAGGAATAGTAAGAAGAAAGTTTGTGATGAAAATGATGGGAAAAATGTTAAAAAGGAAAAAAGGAAGAGTAGGAAGGAGGTTCCCCTGAGTAGTTTCGAGAGTGATGCTAAGAAAAGTAGGAAGAAGAATGTAAATGGTGTAAAACCAGAGCTAGAATTTGGAAAAAATTCGAAGGACAGGAGTGAAGGTCTTCATGACATCTCATTGCCTTTGGGGAACAATGGAAGTTCTTTTAATATCCCAAAGCGCCCACGGGGTTCTGTGGGGAGGAAAAGGTTGAAAAGTGATCAAGGTTCTGAGCCGACCAGACATTCTGATTCTGCTGATTCTACAGGAGAAGTCAAGGCTGAAGTTACTAAATCTGAGGATGGGGAGGCCCTCAATGACCGATTAGCTCTGGTAACAACCCCTTCCCCGGGTAATGACTGTGTTTCAAGTGTGAAATCCAAGAGAAAGGAAAATGGTTCTAATTCAAAATTAAAGAAGAAGTCTGATTCAAAACTCGCTGTGAAGTCTAGCGGTTCAAATGTGAAATTAAAGCAGAAGGTGGGAGCTGAACAAGTTAAAGATATCAGGAATGGCGAGTCTGGTGCAGCTTTCCATGCAGGGAAAGAATGTAATCCAGTTGTAAATAATAGAGTTCCACCGCGTAAAAGACAGCAGAATAACAGTCAGAAGAAAAGGGATATAGTACTTAGCAGAGGTAGAGGTGGTGCGGAGGCTAAAGCTAAGAAGTCTCAGCCTTCTATGGGTAGTTCATCAGATAGGCTCTTTGTTGATTTTGTCGATGAGGATGATGATGATGAGGAGAAGCTCGAGCAGAATGCTGCAAGGATGCTCTCCTCTCGGTTTGATCCAAGCTGTACTGGCTTCTCATTGAAGAAGTCTTCAGTATCTCAGAAGGCTGATGGATTGTTTTTTTCATCTTCATCTGCTCGGGAATCTTTTTCTCGACAGGCCAAGTCATTCGCTGATGGACCGTCTGCATCAGCTGATGATCAGAGCAGAATTCTTAGACCCAGGAGAGAAAATGCCGGGAAAGGCGTCTCAAGGAAAAGACGCCATTTCTATGAAATTCTTGCCGAAGACTTGGATCCATACTGGGTTTTGAACCGGAGGATAAAAATATTTTGGCCATTGGATGAGAGTTGGTACTATGGCCTTGTGAATGATTACAATTCGGAAACTAAGCATCATCGCATAGAGTATGATGACCGAGAGGAGGAAATTGTTAATCTCCTAGATGAGAAATTCAAGCTGTTGCTTCTCCCTAGTGAGGTTCCTGACAATTCGAAAAGTCGAAAGCGAAGAAGGGTTAAAGATTTACATAGTGGACAAACAGCTCCATCAGCTGGTGACGATAGCTGTACCAGGGACCCTCTTGATTCCGAACCCATTGCATCATGGCTTGCTAGTCAATCTCAACGTGCCAAAGCTTCGCCAAAATCTTTGAAGAGACAGAGGACTTCACAGAAGCACCTTCCTTTGGTCTCTTCATTGTCATCTGAGAAAACTGACAACTCAAATAGTGATGTAGTTGACTCAACGACTTTTAGAAGTAATCCAGATTGTGAATATGCATCAGTGGATAGCTTACTTGATGACCAAAGGGGTAATAACTCTCTACCAGGGAGCACACACACATCCCAAAGTGAGAAACATGTGGTTTATGTCAGGAAAAAATACCGTAAGACAAGTGAAGGAGGTAATTCTGTGTCTAGAGATGTCAAAGCATGTAGAACTTCTCCATGGACTGTACCACCACTTTCCCCTGTTAGTGTTGGCTTTCGACCTTCTAAAGGAGGATCTGGCAAGCTACTATGGTCGTTTGATGGTCAAGGCAAATTAAGACTAAAAGATCTTTTGCTGGAATCTGAGCAATTCAAATTCGAGATATGCCTACCTGTATTACCATGTCTGGGGACTTCATTTGAATCAGGGAATTTTTCACTGCTTCATGACATATTTATGCTTCAACATGGGTTGTTGATGGCTAGCTCTCCTGCTGTTGTCCTGGAAATGCTTTTCATTGATACTAATTTTGGCATGAGATTTCTCTTATATGAAGGCTGCCTGAATCAGGCTGTAGCTTTGATCTTCCAGATCTTGATTGTCTTTAGTCAATTTGATGAAAAGTGGAATGACGACATGAAATTACCTGCGACCTCAATAAGGTTCCAACTTTCTAGTTCTCAAGATCCATTGAAGCAGCATGTATTTGCATTTTACAGTTTCTCCAAGCTAAAAAGTTCAAGATGGCTTTACCTGGACTCGGAGATTCTGCAACATTGTTTTCTCATTAAACAACTGCCCATCTCAGAGTGCACGTATGACAACATAAGGGAACTTGAATGTGGGAATTTCCAGTCATGCATACCTTGTGATGGTTTAAAACACTCATCAAATGAGGTATTCTCTTATCTTACTTATTCATATGCTTTTTATACTTTTGAAATATTGGTTTATATCCCTCCTTTTTCTCCCTAACTGTGTATGTAATAGCTAGATACTGGGACCTGGAAGTTGCCATGGTTCTGTTATTTGACAGTAATGGTTCTCCATCTTTCACTTCCAGGGTTTCAAAACGAAATATGTGTCTGGCATTTTGCCAATGGGTGTTTCCCGAGAAGCCCGTAATAAAAGGATGACTCAGTCTGCTTTTAGTTTGGCTGCAAAGCCTGGAAAAGTGCCTCAATTCGCTCTCTCCTTTTCCGCAGCACCAACTTTCTTTCTCACTCTACATCTCCAGCTACTGATGGAACATAGTTTTGCTTGGGTTAATCTCCAGCATCAGGATGTGCTCTGCTCTTCAGAAATTTCTGATGATATTTGTCAACCAGGTGCAGAATGTGCTCGATTTAAGCCCAGATTCAGTACTTTTCAAGATGGCACCACTGGTAATGATATCAGAAAATTAGACACAGAAGCTCCTGGTCTCAATGATTTTCAACGAGATTCAGGAATGGGTGTTTTCTTGGCAAACAATGCTGCTGCAAACGCCGGTTCCTCTAAGAAAATCCAGAGGGGGAATCCAGAGAATGATGGAAGGGGTGGATGTCTCAAAGAATTTGTTGGAACTGCATCCAAAATTATTAGACAACCATGCCAGCATGAACCTAGGAAAAAAGTGCACCAACTGATTGATGTACCCGGAGTTTCATCTATGCCAACTTCCATCACATCTCAAACTCCTAACCCCAGGAGTGATTCCACACCGGGTGGCATGAGAGTTGAAATTCCATCTTCTGAATCACGGCAGGCCTCTGATGTGGATTGGAATGTGCATGATGGCTCTATGCATAAACCCAACACTATCGGCTTCAGAAGTTCATGGCAGCATGGTGGAAGCAACTCAGTTTCTTCTCCATTTGGACATAAACCCCCGGTGTGGCCTGATGGAAGCCCAAACTTCAAGCCCAATGGATTCAGTAATGGACCAAAGAAGCCACGCACTCAAGTTCAATACACGTTGCCTTTTGTAGGTTGTGATCTCAGTGAAAAGCAAAAATCGCCAAACACAAAATCTCTACCTTGCAAACGAATTAGGAAAGCTAGCCTGAAGAGGATATCTGATGGTTCTGGTAACAACCGGAAAAATGTGGAGTTGCTTAGATGTGTTGCAAATGTTCTAGTTACCAATGGGGACAAAGGATGGAGAGAATATGGGGCAATTATCATGTTGGAAGTTGATGATCATAATGAATGGAGACTGGCTGTGAAACTTTCTGGGGTTACTAAATATTCTTATAAGGTTAAACACATTTTACAGCCCGGGTCTACCAACCGCTACTCACATGCTATGATGTGGAAAGGAGGGAAGGACTGGGTACTGGAGTTTCCAGACCGGAGCCAGTGGATGCTCTTCAAGGAGATGCATGAGGAATGCCATGATAGGAATATCCGTGCTGCATCTGTGAAGAATATCCCCATCCCTGGAGTACGGCTGGTTGAAGAGAGTGATGATCATGGAAATGAAGCTCCTTTTGTTCGGAATCCTATAAAGTATATCCGACAGGTCCAGAATGATGTTGAAATGGCAATGGATCCCTCACATATTTTATATGACATGGATAGTGATGATGAACAGTGGTTGATGGCACACAATAGTCGTGCTGACAAACATGATGAGATATCTGAGGAGTCCTTGGAGAAGGCGATAGACATGTTTGAAAAAGTTTCCTATTCTCAGCATCAGTTGAACTTCACAGATGAAGAAATTGAAAAGCTTCTGATTGGAATGGGGTCAACGGGGGCTGCAAAATTTTTGCATCAATACTGGAGGGAGAAGAGGGAGAAAATCGGCATGTCTTTAATAAGACATCTTCAGGTCTGTTGAAAACTTATATCATTATCCTTTTATATTCTAGCATTACATATCGGTTGTTAAGTTAAATACTTTTTGTCATATCTAATACAATAGACTGTCAATAATTGCTCACTTTACTATGAATGACTTTTTAAATGCGTTTTAGCAGTGTGTGTGGACCAGAAAGAAAAGAGAACAAAGCATCAATGCACGACTTCATTTAATTGATTTTAGAAATATAATGCTTTGTGACATGTATGCTTTAAGTTGATCTCAAGGTTTTAGTGTTTGTCTCTAACTTATCTCTTCAGGCGAATATGTAGAGCTTTTGGATTATGTATCTGATTAAGTTCATCACATTACGTAGTGATTTGCAAATAATTATAAAACTGAGTACGGCTCTTCTTATTTTCCCAAGCTTGTCGAGCAAACTTAACATACAAAAATACAGCTTCAGACTTAACTGGTCAATATACGGTATAATTGTCCATGGCAACCTCAGAGCTGTTTTATCCGAGTATATCATCTGCCATGTATATATATTGTCTTTCGTATTGTTGCTCTTAGGCTCATTGATGTCACTGTTTTGTATTCAGCCTCCACTTTGGGAGAGGTATCAACAACAGCTGAAAGATTGGGAGCACAAGGTTTCTCCTGTATTATATGCCTTTTCTGCTGGTAGTCAGGGGAAGGTTCCTCCTGAAAAACCACCCATGTTTGCGTTCTGCTTAAGACCACGGGGCTTGGAAGTTCCCAATAAGGGTTCGAAACAACGGTCTCACAGGAGGCTTCCAGTTTCTGGACACCATCATGCTTCCTTGGCGGATCAGGACGGTTTTATTTTTGGTAGTATTCACTGTTTTCCTGTTGCAATTGTTTCGGTGATTATTAATAATTATACCATTGCCTTTTTTTCTTTTCTTTCTGGAAGCCATATACATTCTGTCTTTTCTTCCATGATCATCCCTATTTTTGTTACCTATTAACAATCTGTCATGGCAGGGAGGAGATCCAATGGGCATGTTTTCGGAGACGAGAAGATGTTGTACGCAAGCAGTCTTCACCACGACTATTCCGATGTTTCACCATCAACGAGGGTACTGTCTCCACGAGATGCGCATTTCTACTTGAGCACCAGAGCTTCAGGCAGCCCGAAGTTTTATAAGAACAAATCAAAGAAGCTCAGATCATACCCCTCTTATCACAACCAGCAGATGATGATCCCCTACACCCCGAGGTCAGCAGGGAAGAGAAACGCGATCCAGCAATGGAACACAGGTGTGCCCGAATCACCCGGTCAGAGGCCTTGTTTCCTTGAAGGACCCGACAGTTCCGATCTTCATGAGTTTCGGTTACGTGATGCATGTGGCGCAGCGCAGCACGCGCTAAAAATGGCCAGGCTGAAGAGGGAGAAGGCTCAGAAGCTGTTCTACAGAGCAGACCTAGCTGTCCACAAAGCTGTGGTTGCTCTGATGAATGCAGAGGCAATAAAAGAGCCCTTTGGTGACGACTCAATCGACATCAATTAGAAAAGACAACGTGGTTCTGGTTCTGGTTCTGGTCGAGGAGAATAACTCTCCCATCAGCCGAGAGGGCACGATCATCATCGTCCTCATCTCCGTTGTGGGTGCATAGAGAGTCGCGGCTTTGCCATACGCGGCTTTCGATACTTTGTCCATAGTATAAAAAGTCATTTGTAGCGTGATGGCTGGGCAGGTGTTTGTAGATGGCGAGTTGTCACCTCTGCCTAGTCTGATACAAAGGTCTCTCCGGCTCCATCATATTTCCACTGTCAAGGGCAGTTTTGGTAGACGCATGTATTTTTCCAGCCAAAAATGATGCAAGAGGCGCCTGGAATTTTAGAATTCAATCTTTGTACATAATTTTGTTGCCCTTTTCATGATTTACTAATTACTACTGAAATTATTAACCTTTAGCCCTTAGCTTTTACTGTTGAATACTGAAGGAGCAAGTTGGCCCAAAATAGTACACTATCAATTGCACTATGGTTGTGAGATCCATCAAAATTGATATGTTAATTAGTCCACGTTGCATTGATATTTCATTAAGTGGAACATCTACAACACTTTAAATATGATTTATCGTTTGGAATTTTTACTTGGCATTGAATTAGAAAGCCCAAGTAAAATTTTCCCAAAAATTATTGAAAAGGTTCTATTTGTAAGTATTGTTATATAGAAATTTGTCAAAAAAAAAAATCTTTTTTCTTCTTTGAATTGGGGGTAATGACTAATGAGGGATTAATTTTTTTCTCCTTAATGCAGATACAAAATTTGCAAAAGAAAAATGATTTTTAAAAAATAAATCAAAATAGTACTTCATCCCAAGGCAGAAAAGTTGGATCTTTAATTCTATTACCCAATCTTGAATATCGTTAGTTTGTCTGATAATAATAATAGTAGTAATAGTAATTCTAATAATATTTATAATTGTTATTACAACTATTATTATTACTGAGTACGTTAACAAACAAATGGCAAAGGAACAGACCAACCGTCAAAACCGCCAAGATTCCCTCCTGGCCTCTCTGCCTCTGCTAACATGAAATCATCATTCTCATTCTCATTATCTCCTTCCCTCCTTCTATACTCCAAACTACCTTTCCTAATCCAATCACCCATTAATTTAGGGAGGGTTTCATCAATCTTGTATATCTGAAGATTTATCAATTTCAGGTATGTTTTCTCACCTTCAAGAAACAAATGTATATATATATATGTGTGTGTGTGTGTGTGAAAAAGAAATCATCTAAGAAGATCATCTCTTGGGTGAAAGAAACGGTGGAAAGTAAAACTGCGTATAAACGAACAATTTCTGCTTCTTTCATATTGCTGGTTTCATGATTGTCTTCATAGAGTTGAGTTTTTGCATCTTTTGGCATTAACACATTTTCTTGATTTTCTTTTCTTTTTTGGTAGTTTTTGTTTAGAGGGTGAGTAGGAATACAAATTTGCAAAATGCCTCGTCGTGTGAAGGAAGAGGAGAAAGTTGAGACGATCATTCGCGGTCTTCTGAAGCAACCAGACAATAGGAGATGTATCAACTGCAACACGTTGGTATCATTCTTCATCTTCTTCTTGTTTTTTTTTTCATTTGTTTTTTTTTCATTGTTATTGGAATTTCTAGCTCATGCTCATTTCAGTTGGATTGTTTTTGTATTGGCAATGAGCTGTTGTTTGATCATGTGAGATATACTCATTATTTGAAAACTGAAACTAATACTAATGGATTATGTGAAGCAAATCTATGAATTCTCTACAAACAATAATCTCCCCATTTCTGATTATTTATGCTAATCTCATTCCTATGTTTGTTTTCACTTTTCTGTCATGTGTTACTACTGTGTGTGTGTTGTGTGTGTGTGATATAGAATGTTGAGGAACATGGCTGAGAAAGTTGAAATCCAATAGATGCTTTCAAATCAAATGCTGATGATCATGTGTATATATATACATATGTTCTAGCTTAGAAACTAGTTGTAGACGAGAGGAATGAACCTAATACGCATTCTTGAATGATCAGGGCCCGCAGTATGTCTGCACGACTTTCTGGACATTCGTCTGCACAAATTGCAGCGGAGTACAGTAAGTTTCTTTGAGTTCTTGTTGAGTAAGAATACAGGAACATCACTACTCAATAAGTTGTAAATGCTGACTCGTCTTTCTGAAATTACAGCCGGGAATTCAATCATCGCGTAAAATCAGTGTCAGTGGCAAAATTCAGTGATGAAGAAATCATGTCTCTTCAAGCTGGAGGAAATGAGGTCAGAATCTGCATACATTGCTATAAGGGAATGTGTAGTTTTGCTTTATCGGACTATGATCATAACATAAACAAATTTCTCTGCATAATTTTTCAGAGGGCAAAACAAATTTACTTCAAAAGTTGGGATCCACACCACAATTCTTGTCCTAACAGCAGGTATATATACATATGTTATTGAATTTCCAGTTTATTGTCATTTCACACGAGGCCTATTTCTACGTTTTCAGTAATCTTGAGAGGCTTCGAGAGTTTGTGAGCAGCGTTTACATTGATAGGAAGTATGCCGGTGAGAATAGCTCCAACAAGCTAGAAATGGCCCAATCTGTAAGCCTAATGCTCAAACATAGTTGAATCTAATTGATCACGAAATATAATTTTTGATGTCCGAAGAGTTATGTATCGTTTCAAAGTTGCAGGAATCAAGAAACACCTTCTGTGAGTGGCCGTCTGAGAGGTCTCGTTGGGGTAGAAGGGACGACTATATGGGGAGGTCTCCGGGTAGCAGCAGCAGTGGCAGAGGCGAGTTCCACGACCACAGTTTATTCGAGAGATCTAGTTCAGCTAAAGGGTTGAGTTTGAAGGATTTCTTGGAGGAAAGAAGTCCAAGAGATAACCAAGTGATGCCAAGGTCTAGCAGCCACAGGAGCTGTTCCACTCGTTTTGAGATAGTTGATGACAGGTTTCGAGAAAATGGGAGTGTGAAACGCTACGAGAGGAGCTCTGGCTCCGGAGGCAGGTCACCTTGCTCTCTAAGGAGTGCGGCAAGTCTCTCCCCTGTCAACGCGTTTTTGGGAGATAAATCACCCGAGCTACGAGTAGCTGCAGTTGATGATCATAAGGCCTCTCCTAGAGGTCAGGAGGTGAGTTAGATAAAGTTATAAGTTGATGTGTCGTTAAACATCGAGCTTCAAAAATGTTATGCTGTTTGTGATTATGGCAGAAGATATCTGATGCTGCTGCTGCTAAAGAGAAGGAAAACGAGGCGATAAGTTCAACCAGCTTGATCGATTTTCTTGATGCAAAAACACCCGAGGCTAACAAGCAAATGGCTTCAGAAACTAGCAATGAAAGCAGATGGATCGTTCCTATCAATTCAGTTGAGGCTTTGTTGTTTGAACTGTCGGCTCCCATGCCTCCGTCTCCAGCTAGTATGCTCCAAACGTCTCCTGCAGTTGCAACTACGCCTCAGCAGAACAGCGCAAATAATGCTACTGATGTCGAGACAGCAGAAGCACCCGGGATTTCTGACTGCTGTGAACCTCTTGCTGTCACAGTCATGACAAGTGACCAACCGTTGCATAGAGACGTCACGAATCATGTGATGCAAGATGTCCAGACACATCATATGCCTCCCAACACTACTCTACAAAGCGCTTCATCAGTTGAATCTTCATTGAATGAGGTAACAAGATAATATTTTTCAAGACAATCATCACTTGATCATGAATATTTTCTGTTAAAAAAGATATAATTTCTCTGCAGCAAGGGTGCAGATCACTTGCATCCGATGATCTGAGGCGAACAAAGAGCGTTCCAATCGTGCAATCATTAGAAGGTGATTCTTCACATTGTGCCAGGAAGGAAATCCCAGAGGTATTAATCTACTTGTATTATTCTTTTCATAACCTTAAGTATATATATTGTTAATCTTATTTTCCAATTTTTATGCATAATGCTATGCAGGATCTTTTCAGTTCGGGTTTCGCCTCGTTCAGTCCAGCAGTTGCTGGATGGCAGATGCATCTGCCTCATGGAGGAATGCAATTCCATCATCATCCTGCAATGGTATGCCTCAAATAAATCTCAAAATCTTGAAGTTTTACACGTACAAATCAATCTAAACGCGTCTCATTTCAACAGCCTGTGGCCGCGTATCAGAATCCCCCGATGCCAAAAAATCCCTTTGACATTGATGATGATGACAGATTCCAAATCCAAGCAGCAATAGTAAGCATAAACTGTCTTGCTTGATAAAAAAAATTATATCAAGTTCCAATCAATGAGTCTTTTAATTTGTGAGTGTATTACCTTACCTAAGTCGTCTTTTCCTTCTTTGCTTCGCGTTGTTTTTGGTCTAGTTCCCGTCTATGTCACCGTTGCACGGAGCTCATCCAAACATGCTGAATTCAGCAGCTTCACAGCCTCAGCCTTCGCCTTATTATCTATCTTCTCAATCATATATGTCCTCATATGGCAGGAACATGACTCTAGGTATAAATTATAAATGAAAGAATCAGTTGTTTAATTTTATTTTTTTGAAATACTCATGACTTGATGCCAAACTTGTATGTGTAGTTCCTGGAGCTTACATGGCGCAGCTGTCAAACAACATGCTTCTTACAAGGTAACATTGTAACTCTTTCTCTAAAAAAGTTAGTTATATTAAGGTTTTGCATCAAATTTTCACTACAATATTATTGATATTTACATGGCCAATTTCTCCTAATCAAGATTTCTCAACCTGTCTTCAGGCCAGAAGGGAATGCTAACTTTGGCACAAGTGAAGACGCCTTTGCTTCCCTCAATCCGATCACACAAGGAAGTGGAGCACGCTCCTTGCCTACTTCTCCGTTGCCACGAGCAGGAAATCCTTTCGGATGATGCCTCAAAAAGGGTGTTGAATGCGGTGCATGCTCGTCTATCAGTTACAAAAGTGTGTTACAATCCTGTCTTTCACTACAAAATTGGAGGAGCAGTTCACATTGTGTAACATTATATGTTGTTGTTGTATACTCAAGAACTCTTGTATTTTGCGACCCTCTTCTACATAATTGAAAGCTTTATTTATTTGAACCTTCCCACAAATAGAAATGGAAAATCTGACCAACACACTCAATCAATTGCAATCTTATCTTAACTAATGAAGACACAATAATAAATACAAGCATACGAAGTCAATGCAAGAAAAGGGTGTCCAACATTTTCACTTTAATTTATTGTTCCATGATACTAACATTAATACAAAAATGATCCCATATATGCGAGCTGCTTTTTTCATGTTCACCACATAATAAATGAGGTGCTCACAAAAAGTAGTTGGTGATTGTGGCCTATATACAAGGAGCCCTCCATTGTAAAGGTCCACACATATATCTTGATGGAGAGTAGGGGGCGCGGCGGAGTCATGGCATTGGTGGTGGTGGTGGTGTTGGTATTGGGAAACGGTGTGGATGCAGAGATATACAAATGTTGGGGAGGATGCTACAATGTGTGCCTTTTGAGGAGTAAGAAAAGTGGTAGAGAGAGGTTAGGATGCTATTATCAATGCCTTACTAGCTGCATTCCGCATTCTGCTGCAGATTATCGCTATTACTGTCAAATTGGTTGCTCATTGGGACAATGCAATGCACTTACTTACACTGGTTCTCTCTCTCTCTCTCTCTCAAGAACACACACAAACACACACATTGTCTTCAGGCATTAACCACTTTCTTATGTCACATTTTCAGATGGTGCAAGAATGGAGAGATGTTTTGAAAGGTGCACCAACATTTGCAAATTTTGAGGAAGTTTGGTGCATTGGAATTAGCAATATTTGAGCAAGAAATGAAAGATTTTGGCAGCAGTGAATCTCATAGCTATGTACTGCAATAAATCAGTTGACTTATCATGTGCCTTTTCTTTGTTATGTTCTTTTTTCCTGTCCGTAAAGAAGATGAAATGAGACAATATAATAAAAATAGAGAAAATCCAAACCCTCCAAAATCGCAAACCTAAGACTTAAGGGTCGAACCTCGTTGATGGAAAATGGTGGAATACATATATTTTCACTTTTTTTTTTCGTTCTTTTCACATGTTCGTAAGATAGATAATTTTTTCGGACAGGATATAAAAATTTCCTCCCATTTTCTCATATTTTCCATCCTAGAGAACATGAGATAATAAATATAGGGAGGACTAAAATATGACAAAAAATTTCATCTTTTCTTATCTTTCACTTTTTATAATAAATTCCCAATTATCAAGGGTTATGATTTTAAGACATTATGTCATTGTCATAATAAGACTTAATTAGTAATTTTATACTATTTTTTATATTATACTAATTTTGAAATTTGTAGTATGTTATGTATAGACTTTTTTACCCTTCATCTATTAAAAATATAATAAGATTTGATTCTTTAATTTGAAAAAATAAATTAAATTTATATTATTAATGGAACAAATCATATAACCACCAAATCAACTGGAAAAATGGCGTAGGCTCATGGAACTCTATCAAAAACTCTATCACAATATTGTAGATAGGCACAAACTCTTATAAGATAGGCTACAAGTAACTCATTAAATACAACCCACATACGTATGTATGAATAGAAACTCACGACAATTACTTGCAGCATTACCAAGAATCCTCATACTTCAATAGAGAGAAACTCACGAAAATTACCAATTTTTATGTTGATTTGAGAATAGAGAATATCCGTTAAGTGCTTATTGTCGTTTTAATTTGTTTAATGAATATCTAACTAAGTGCATTTATTGTTCTTATGATTTGATAACTTTTTTTTATGTTGATTTCGTTTAGAGAATAGAGAATATCTGTTAAGTGCACTTATTGTTGTTTTGATTTGAAAACTTTTAGAATTTGACAAAAAAAAATTGTTTAGTGAATATCCAAAATTATTTGATTTTCATAATTTTAGGATTAGATTGATATTGTTTTGATTTATCTCTAT
>JAYDZE010026539.1:0-27634 GCA_034509125.1 Monilaria moniliformis
GAAGCGCATTCATGGTTTCCTCTAAGAAGGAAAAAATTCTCGGGGTACTTGATTTTGTATGCAAGCAATAAGCATATTGTCTCTAAACTCTGTTTCCCACGATCTACATAATCACCCAAAAATAGGTAGTTGGATTTCGGTGGGAAACCCCCATACTCAAAAAGCCTTAAAAGATCACTATATTGCCCATGGATGTCACCTGAAATAAGAACGAAATTACTAATGGTTAGTTTAACAAAATTCATCACACGGCACCGCTAGACACATGATTTTTTTTTAATCGAGCTAGAGACATGATTAATTGTTCACAATGGTTATATAAATGATTGTTCATCATGACGCTACCAAGTGAAATTGATTAACCAATCACATATGATTGAGCAAAACGTTATTAAACAATAAGCAAGTGCAGCCAAAATATTTATGTACTAAGTTTATGAACAGACAACTTTAGCATTACGAAGTTGGAAATGTAAGCTAACTACCAAGACATAAACTTCTTATACAACCAAACCATCCGGCCCTCTTCTTTGTTTCCAAATGAGACACTGTTTTGGGTCATCAAGCCCTTCCATTTCCCTCGTCAAGACAACAGACAGATACCAGGGTGAAAAGTCATATAACCGTTCGATGTGGGAATGTGGGATCCCAAAAGCTGTATCCTGTTCCATTTACAGCATACAGTCTCAGTATCTCACATGTTTTTTCTTTATTTCTTTTAAGATTGCATAATATATGACAAGTATAATTGCAAAATTCCTTCACTATTCACTATTCAACTCTGTGAATCATGATAGAATAATTTCGTGCTCATGATAAAATTTCTCAGCTGCTAGGTCATTATCACTTGTATTTTACTATGAAGAGATGGAGGTATGTTGGTAAGTGACTACAGGCATGATATTACTGAAGCTTCCTTCTTTACTTTGTGGAGCAATCTGTCTATTAACGAGATCCCTGATGAAATTTAGTTTCCAAAATGACACTCAAAAGCAGCTCGTTCAAGACTACAAACTTGATCCTGCTTAAAGTCATTTCCTATGACAACTGGACAATGCCAATTGTCTTAATATTAGAAATAACTTTAGAACCCATATTTTAATTCATCCGAAACGGTGTTTGTGTCACTTTTCTAGAGCTCTGGGCCATAAAGTTGCAGCATAAAGTAATCGAGGAAAGAAGGAAACATTAAAATCTTAGCTCTAGCTGTATAGAAAACATTGACACAGACAACAAACCTAAAGCACACACAACTGACCACACAACCTGTAGAATCATGGAAAGTTTTACATTCTGTATAAAAGAATAAAAACAAAAGATGCCAAAACAGGAGTACGTGCATGTTATGATGAGTTACCAGGCCAACACATTTAACAGAAAAGAAAACTATCTTGGTCACAAGGCATGGAAAGTTGCATTTAGACTAGATCTAAGCTAAATATCGCACATTACCATTGCTTAGCCTTTCATTCACCAAAATGATAGGCAAAAGCCAACATCTCCAACCAATCCAACTAAACTAATACAATGAACCTCAACTATATATAGCTAAAGTTTTTGGAGCAAATACAACCTTTGTGTAGAATTTCCAGTCTGGTCAACAATATTATGTGAATGATAGAGAAATCTTAACAATATTCTGATAAAGTAAGCTTCGAATTAAAATTGCATAACATTTGAGAAACTTAACAGCAATCATAGACTTGAATATCCAGGGAAAGGAAAAAAAGAGGAAAAAAAAAACAAAACAAAAAAGCACAAGTCCAATTATTTCAAGCACTGAGAGACCAAATTAATATAGTATTAATTAATAAATCTACAGAGCCTTAAATACGAAGTACAGAAACCCTCACAGCATATAAACACAGAGGCAGGAAGCCAACAACACATAAAAAATTCCAGCACGTGTTTTTAAAGCTTTTAGAACAAAAGCGAAAAACTTCACACACAATTACAAGCAAAATCCACGAAGTCTTCAAATAAAAATCTTTATCCTAAAAAAAAGCGAAAAGGTTATACCACAAATTTTGATGGGTGCTTCAAGTTCGAGAAGATTGGGCTGATTAATGAAGATTTCACGAGACGCGACACAAAGCTGCTTAATCTCAGACTCCGTGAGCGGCACTAATTTGCCGGGCTTGGAGGATCGGACTTCAATTAGTTTGTCAATTATCCTGTCCAAAACTGCAGGGTCCATTAGCCCCACTGGTGCCCCCCTTTTCCTTCCTCTGGAGTGCGTTTTCTTCACACACACACACGCGCATGGGTGTGTGCGGTTTTTGGGATTTTGAGCGAGAAGGGGCGTTTCCTCTTGGTTTTGTGGGTCTCTGCCGTTCGTCAAGTATGACCCTTCTTTATTTTATTTTTTATTTTTTATTTGAGAGCATGTTTATAATTAATGTGCGTTTTATTTATTTATGTTTTTGTATGGTGGTCAACTGGGAAAAGATATTTTGGGAGGGTCCAGAAAGGAAGAAAAGTGATTGCGTATGTTTTAAAACTGATTACTGCATTGACTTCCAATAATATTCACTTTAAATTCATACTCATATAATTAAAGTTATTTATTTCATCAATGAGCAATAATTGGTGGATTGTTAATATGGTGGCCATAATCAAGTAGATTATTATAAAGTTCAAATTCCATTTATTTAGATGAAGTTAGGAATTCATAATAAGATGCTTTTATCATTTCCTTCTTTTACATAATTACACTATTTATAGACGTATCTATTTTTTTATTTAACATCAGAACAAAATGCTTTTAAATTTTTCTTCATTTATCACTGATAGTATTACACTCATGCAATTCACAGACTTTAAATTTATTTTATTTTTTGCCATTTTGAGTCATTTATTTCAGAGGGAGCATAGTTTTATTATACATATGATAATAATTATAGATGTGCATGTCAACAATTAAAGTATAAAACAAAATACTAATAAAATTAGAGAATTTCGCAATAAATCCAATGCACATATCAAAAATTTGATAATATTAGAACCATTTTAATTAAAGTATTTATATTTTTCAGAAATATTCAACACTTAGAATAACAACAAATCAATAGATTGCAAAGTTTAAGGGAAGGGAAACAGAGAGTGAGAGAAAGAGAGAAAGAGCGAGAGAGAGAGAGAGAAAATTTATTGGTATATAGGTTGAAGCATGGTAAAATGCAAAATGCAAGTTATAATTGAATTTATTCATTCAAATCAACACGTTATGACACTATACACGTACAATTTAAACATAGAATATAAAATTTACAAAATTACTAATTTGATCACAATAATATATTATATCATAATTTTTTTAGAAAACTTCTTTGTATACAACGTTTACGGTGAATCACAAATATCATTATCATTGCTACAAACTAAAATCTTCAAACCTTCATGACTTGTGACTCTTGACATAGCAACATAGAATTGTCCATGACTGAAAACCAATCTTTTCAAAATAGTCCAACATGAGCAAGAGATTGACCTTGAATGGCACTCTTAGATCAGACGGTGTTAACAACATCCTAGGTATCAACACCTTATGCTCCACATTATGTCCACTTAACAATTTTCCTTCCACAACATGATTACCTAGCCGTGTAATAATCAATGTCGTATCATTACACAGTCCATTAGCATGGTCTATGTTTCTCAATAACATGACATGGTACTTACCTTCAATACTAATTCATGGTTAGGTATACAAGAACATTTGACATTGTTTAAAAATTCAACAGTATGTACCTCCGATAGAGCATTAGTCAGACTTTGATATGCTATCAGAAATCAATTAGACATAACCATCATATTGATTCAAAGAAATCATATATTTATCAACGGAGTAAACCACATATAAAGTAAGAGCAATAATAGCTCGATCAAATAAAAAAGAACTCGATTCTCCATAGTTCATATAAAGTGGATACATGCTTGAAACAATGGTTTCAGAGTAACACCATCATCATTCAATAAAATGTCACCGGAAATATTTATATTCACATGACCATCATTTGGACCTCCGATAACCTCATCTTCAATCTCTGGATCATCGTGGCCTAGCCACCCGGCCGGGTGGTATTTGTGCACCTGTTCTACCCGGCCGGGTGTCTCTCTCTGACTCACGATTTCGTCCAAAATCGTGTCTTTTGCTCGTTTTCCTGTGTTAACTGCTTTCAGCTTCATTTTTCAACTCCTTGAGCACCAATTCTTCTTCTACAATTTTGTTTTTCACTTCCTACACGAAAATAAATCATCTATGTGAGCCTAAGATCACTATAAAATCACTCAAAACATAGGGAGTAAAATTAGAATATTTGGTTCACATCACATGCAAATTTAGCAACTATCAGTTTCCGGCCGCCGGTTGCCGGAGAAGGAGAAGGGAAAGAATGGTGGATCAGATCCTTCATTTTCAATTAATTAATCCTAATATATTAATTACGATTAACTTATCTAAATTATTTAATAAATCTTAACTTAATAAAATCTGTGTTGAAGCACTAAATTAGCTAATTTTTGTCCAAATTTAATTAATTTATCATTAATTAATTAATACAGATTAATTTATATAAAGTGATATTTAGCAAAAGTTACACAAATTAATAAATCTTAATTTCGATTGATTAATTAACAGTTCAATAATAATTATTGCTAAAAATATATTAGTTAAATGATGTTTTAATTAGTAAAATAAGATAAACTATGATGTTTTAATTAGTAAAATAAGATAAACTAACTCATATTTTTAATAAGGGCAAAAATGTCATTTTACATTTTATCTGTAAAATTATCTAATCTATCAAACACTACATTTATTTTTATCTTGATTTTTATCTTACCTAGCAAAAACCAACATTAAATCATTCTCTTGGTTGTACAGTAAATTCTTATCTTAAAGTCCATCTTACTCTGTTTATCTCATCATGTCTTAACTTGGCTACCAAACGAGCCCTAATAAGAAAGTTTAACAATGCATATGTCAACTGTAGAAACGACCTTTCAAACTGTAGATACGGGCCGAGAGTAGCAAACACGAGCTTCACTTTTTTACTAACTTATCTACCAAACAGCCATGAAATACTATTGGGCTAAGATTGTGGAGCTAATCTTGGTCATGACACTCCTACCAAACACACCATAAAGATAATAAAGATTCGGAGAAGGGGAAAAGATGTGGCAGTCAGAGGTGGATTTTATTATTTATAATTATAACATTAAATTTAATGACCGCTTCACGTTAGATTCGAATTGAGACATTTGTTTCAATTATTAACAATTCTATTGCTAGGGCAACACACATGAAAAATGAATTCTTTCATTAATTGCTTACATTACTTTTATATAAAATTATATTCTTTTACTTTTATCATTTTAAGGCAATGACGCTAACCCCATATTGAACTGTTTATGTAAAGTTTATTTCTTTTACTTTTATCGTTTTAAGGCTATTATGCTAAATTTGTGATATAACCCTATACAGGCTATGCAGCCATACTGAAGGAATTCTTTTTATTGTTCTATTATTTTTAATATTAAATGTAATGACCGTCGTATCATAATTTATTCAAACTTGAAATATTTGTCTCAATTATTAATAAATCTACTGTTAGGCCAACACACATGAGAAATGAATTCTTTCATTAATTGCTCACATTACTAGGTTGTTATATATGCCAAAAACCGACATGCTATTCCACATACAATAAAATAATATAAATTCAATAACCCAATTATTTATTAGCACAGTATAGCCCATTGGGCCCGGCTTGGTTCGTAAATTTTACACCCTAAAAAGTATTCCGGGCTTAGTAATGTTCCATTTTTTCGATTTGAATGATATCCGGTTCAATTCGACCCGACCCAACACGATCTCTTGTTAACGCTAGTTTTTAGTGTGGTTTTGGTCTTTGGGTGAAGAAGGTAAAACTATGTTAGCTCTAATTTTAAGTCCATTTTTGTATTTCACCGCTTTCCATTTCTTACAATCAAATGTTGTGTATTCATTTCTCATTCAAATTAGAATCATTTTGAGAATATCTATGCATTAAATTGATCTTTTTCTTTTTTGCTTACCAGACAAATTCATGTTTTTGTGCATTTAATCATCCGTAAACCACATTGGAAAAGTAAAAATCCATCTACTCCATATATTTCAAATTTACAAATTGTTTTCCATTTATTACAAATGAAATACCATCAAATAATTCTTCAAAATTTAGTGGTGGCGCAAGGACTGCTTATTCGGCCGGTTCGGTTATAACCGAACCGAATTAGCCGGTTAATCGGAACCAAAACAAGGCCAAGGAAGGAACCAGAACCGCACCGAATTGTTTATTCGGTTAACCGAATAACCAACCGGTACCGGCTACAAAAATTAAAAATCTCAAATTTGCTCCAAGTGGGGTTTGAACCGCTAACCTCTTAGATATTATAAAGCACTTTATTCACTGTACCACATTCACTTTTTATACATTTTATGAACATAAAATTATTTATTTTTAAAATTAAAAAATATTAAGAAAACAAAAATCCTACTAATATTTTTCGATTTCTCCCCTGATTGTCAAATACCGACAAACTAGCATTCATAAAAAAATAAACAAACCAACAATCATAGTCATTGTGTCACAGAAGGCTGATTCTTGGACATAAAGATAACTAGTGATTTTATAAACCTTTAACAACAATTATAATTTATAAACCTTGAAATTAACCTTAAAAAAACATGAAATTCATTATTGACTATATATATAATTTAAGTTCTCCTACCACTAAATCCAAAATTCTCATTTGTTGTCAAGCCCATAAAAGTTTATATTATATTTTCATAAAGAATTAAAGGAACCATCTAATGATTGTAATTTTTTCTACGCATCTAAATTTGTACAGATTATTATCCATTGATATTTATATACCATTAGGTCCATAGCCAGTCTTGATCTCACGTAAAAATTATAAAATATTTATTTTTCTAAGTTTCCCATTTAGATTTAATTATAGATTTATAGATAGATTAGCTACATACATATATATACACCTTAATACTTCCGTTAACCTATATATTAAAATATATATTAATTCAAATTCGTGAATCTCGTGATCTATTGATATGAATCCATAACTTAATTAAATTAATTAGAGAATAAAATTGCATGCTAATCAATTATGTAAATCTTAAAATTAACAATATTGAAACTTAAAATTAGAATTCTAACCGGTTAGGAACCGGTTATCGGTTATAACCGGTAACCGACCGGTTATAATCGATAAACGGTTTAACCCAAAATCACTAACAGGAACCGCACCGATATGTCTTTATACGATTATTCGGTTAACCGATAATCGGCCGGTTTCGGTTCGGCTATCAATTAAACCGGTAACCGGTGACCAATTAAGTAGTCCTACCCACATGTACCCAAAATTCCCACCCTTAAATTATTATCAATTCAAGAATTCACACTTCCTCTTTCCAAACTGAAAAAGTTCTTTTGTTACAATTTTAATTTTAAATAAATCACCATTCAGAAAAAGAAAAAGGATCCAATTTACGACTCCGAGATCCACCTACAAGCCCCTTGGTACTTGGCAGAATCGCAGTTCCCCCAGCCATAAACCTCCACAAAACCCTAGGCTTGATTCAGAACTAAAATTTATCTCTTAGTTAAACAAATTCCGAATCGCAAGTAGAAAATGGGGAAAATTCCACAAGCTTTCAGGAGGGTAGCGGCTCAATCCCCAGTTTCCACTCTCCTCAAGGCCAAAACCTCTTCCGTATTGCAAGAAGAGAAAGCCGCACCACCAATTCCTCATTGGCAACGCCAGAAGAAATTTTCCCAGAAAAAACCCGTCGCTAAAAATGATTCGGCAGCAAAAGCAACTGTTCCGTCGCTGTTTTTTGAGTCTGCGAATCTCTCAGACGCCAAAGCCCTTTTCAATTCGTTCATTTCCTCCACCGCGGACGCCCCTTCAGAGCCCAGCTTCTACAATTCAATTCTGCAGTCATTTTCCTCTGTTTCGTCGATCCAAGATTCGATCTTTTTCCTCAATCACATGGTGAAGCAGCACCCGCCTTTTTGCCCCAATCGCTTTACTTATCATGTACTTCTTAAGCAGGCTTGTTCCTCCGCAGATGAGCAGTCTCTCTCCGGTGTACACAATGTGCTCAACCTCATGACAAACAGCGGGTTTCCGCCCAATCAGGTGTCAACAGATGTTGCTGCGAGAGCCCTCTGCGAATGCGGACGAGAAGAGGACGCTGTCGAGCTGGTTAAGGAGCTTTCGACAAAGAATTCGCTTCCTGATACGTACACTTACAATTTTATTGTGAGACATTTAGTAAAGAAGAGGTCTGTGAGTTCTGCGAATTCATTTATAACTGATATGAAAGAGTTTGGTATAAGTCCAGACCTTGTGACGTATACTATAATGATTGATAATGTCTGTAACACGAAGAATTTAAGGGAGGCGATGAGGTTGTTGAGAGTGTTGAGTGAGGAAGGGTTCAAGCCCGATTGCTATGTGTACAATACGATTATGAAGGGCTATGCTCATTTGAGTCAAGGAGGCGATGTGTTGGGAGTGTATAAGAGAATGCTGGACGAGGGAGTTGAACCGGATCATATTACTTACAACACTTTGATATTTGGATTGTCGAAATCGGGTAGGGTTAAGGATGCTAAGAAGTTTCTGCAAGTGATGACTGAGAAAGGTCATACTCCAGATGCCATTACTTATACTTCGTTGATGAATGGAATGTGCAGAGAAGGAGATGCATTGGGGGCATTAGCATTGTTAGGGGAAATGGAACGGAAGGGGTGTAGTCCGAATTCATGTACTTATAACACTTTGCTTCTTGGATTGTGTAAGGGCCGGCAGTTGAATGAAGGACTTAGATTGTATCAAATGATGAAGAAAGGTGATATAAAGCTGGAAACTGGGTCTTACGGGACGCTCTTGAGGGCATTATGTAGGCAGGGCAGAGTTGCTGAAGCTTATGAGGTTTTTGATTATGTGATTGAGAGCAAGAGCATAGCAGATATTGCAGCTTATTCGACTTTGGAAAGTACTCTTAAGTGGTTGAAGAAAGCCAGAGAGCAAGGGCTTATTGTTTGATAAAAACTGTTGGTACTCTTTTGTTCTTTAAGATTTTCAAGGTAAGTGGTTAATGTTGGTTCATTAATGATAACATTACTTAATGTTCATCGTCTTTTTTTCAATAAATTTTGTGTGACGTTCCCTTGCATTAGCCATTTCTTAAATTTATAATAGTCACAAAGCAGATCACACATTCAAGACTCTGTGATACTGATAAGGAATTCTCTATTATGTAATATTTCTTGTTGCCATATCTAAGAAGTTTGCTGAAGAAATAAGCAAACAGTGTCATTTATCCGCTCCACTATCTTAAAAGACATCAATAAATCTGATATCATATTTTATTATAGGTGTTGATAGAAGTTGATGACATAATTGATGTCTTATAGTCAATGACTGTTATTATCAGGTTATCTGACTCCTATGGATTTTAGGGGGTTATATGATTTTTACCTATAATAATAGTATAATTTGCATTCTAGCTGGTAAGTTGATTGCCAAGATGCCGGTGTCATTACTCATTATGTTATCCTGGACAATGTAAATCTAATTTCTTTGACATTCTATACTTGGATTCTGTTCATTTGACTATTAGCTTCATTACTACTGGGCGAACTTTCTTTCTTTTTAACATCGATATCTTAGTCCTACCATTTAAGAGATAACCTTAATCACCTGCATTCTGTTTAGAAAGTGTTGACTCCCTTAATGAATCATTTCTGGCATCTTCTATAGGTATGTTGGATTGTTTTGTTCAGAGTTGATTTAGAGGAAGTCTAGATGGAAAAGTTAGAAGCAATAGTTTGCAAAAATCCCACCAGAACTGGAGAAAAGCGCCATGCCAGATAGTAATATTTTTCTGACTGTTAATACTACATATATATCTCATTGACAACCTAAGAAAATAATTGGCATATTGCTCATATGTGAGCTTTTTTTTTTTTTTTTTGGAGTAGCTCATGTCATAAGGGGACATTATATTGAAGTACCATTTAGAATAGGGGTAATCAATAAGCCTTTTTTCTTGTTTAAATACTTCAATACCTTTACCCATGGCTCTTCTAATCCTCACAGAGATTGAAATGGAATCAAATTGCAGCCTTTTTTTTCCTTTTTTTTTCTGCTAATGTGTTGTATGAATATCAGGATGAATTTCAAAATGAAATGAAGATTGTATAAACTTTTCATTTTGAGGTTGTTTTGGTGATTGTTAGAGCAGAGAAGACAAGGATAAGGACCAAAATGAATATAACCAGTTCGAATAAATCTTAGCCTTGACATATTCTAAAAGTTTTAATGTGTGGTTGATCATTTATTTTTTAAGAAGGTGATGCATTAAGAAGTGAGGTCACTTATTTTGCAGGTTCATTCTTATCATGATATATCAACAATATTTAACATTCGTGTAGAAAGGCATGCAAACGATGATCAGAGCAGCTTCTTAGACACTTCACTATACTTCAGGTAATTGCCAGCTTAGATGAAAACATACTTGTGAACGTAAGCTGCTGGATTTAGGTGATCAGGAAATTTGCTTTTAGTTTGTAAAACCTAGGTTCATGTCAAGCACTTTGTCTCATTAATGTTTTTAGTTGTAAGAATAGGTGTATCAGTTGTGTGTTTTTGCTTCTAGATAGATTTGTTTCTTTATAGTTTGTCTAACTTCCTTCTCAAGTTCAATCATATAAATTGGTTTTGCACGGTTGTCTGTGGTTGTGTGAGGTCCCCTTTATCAGACCTGCATATATTGCAGACCAAGGATTTGGTATGCAGACACATTATCATGATTTCTACGCAGTTGTGATAGCTCGCACTTATACGTTTGTCTTTCTTTCCTTTCTTCTTTTCAGCCTTGTGTAAATTTCTGCCATCGGGTTCTAGACTTCTAGTAGAGTTTCTTATTATCACTTGAATTTGCTAAATGTAACTTGTCTTTTTTTTCTCAACTGCACAACTATGCTAGAATATAAAGGAACTTCCTAGATTGTTCATCACATGTCACCAGAATCTGGTTTATTGTTCCCTATAAAACTTTGCTGAAGTTGAATTCCATTAGTAAGACAACAAGACTGAATTTCTTGAAAGATTCCATGCCTCATTTGTTGCCTGACATTAACGTCCTGCTGATGCAAATCTCTTAAGTCAAAAGCTTATCATTCCAAGATTGAAGTAACCGTTGGGATTGACATTGAACTCTATCTGTGACATGTGCCAATCGATTAAAAGCATTGCGATACTTGTATAGTTTCAGTTTCTTGAAGTGATGTATTTTTCCTACATATGTCGCATTACTGTAGCACTGCACGATCAGATATGGAGGAAACGAGTCTTTATTCGGGTGGTAGTTTGTAAGTCTAACCAATTGTTTTAGCTTATATTCGTCTTCTTCTGCACCGACAATGCTCGTACGAGCACATGCCTGCTGTCTCTTGTTGCTGTAGTGGAGTAATAAGCCATGAATCGCTCCACTCTTAGGCTATATGGTTGTAGTGGAGCTGCAGAAATCTCATACTAGTTGTTTCTTGTAAGGTAGCCATGATTTATAATCAAATTGTTTCCATTCGATTCTTTGTATAGGGATAAGATTTTTATATATTCTGTTATAATATTGAGCGAAAGTAAATGCCTCTGCCTATCTCTAACCATACAGTTGGATCTTTTCTGACCTTCAAACACATGCCCATGTCTCCTCTTCTCTGTGCATCAACCTCATTAGCAGAGGCTTTTTGAGGTTTCTGATTATAGTTTGTGGTAATGAATGTTTTTGTCCTTTAATAAAATCTACATTTATATATCAATCTTGTTACCCATTTGACCTAAATTTCAGCTTAAGATAAATCATATTTTGCAACCGCCCGAATCTCTAATTGTTGGAGCTAATAATTAGCAAATCCACCAATTTCCAAGGAATGAGAGAATAGATTTGAATTTAAATCTAGTGTCACATATTCTGAGTGCTTCCTTGTCTGCCTAACATAGCCTATCGTGCCAACTCATTTTCATTTCATATATAGATCTACTAATATTCTTTCTTTTCACCAAACCCTATATAGATCTATACACCTAGCAATATTATTGATGTTGGATTTATGAGTTTTGTTCAAGGTTCCTAGTGCGGTAAATTCGGACGACTATGGTACCCAGACAACCCAACGACTACTACTTGTGTAGAAACAATGTTAATCTAATTTACAGCCTCCAAGTTGAACATTTCTATTTGGAAATGGTCTAGTAGTGAAGCGGATATTCATGAAGTAAAGGTCCGTTGCACATGATTTTTTAAAACATAGTTCACCACTCTCAGTCTATTGCACAAGAGGCAAAAATGAATAGTATTTTAAAAATCATATATATTATCCTCGTATAGTAGAATGCCATGTGGTTTTCGTGGTGTTAGGCATGAATTAACTTTCTAACCAAAATCCAGATATGATTTATATTTTTAAAGTATTAGCATTAGGTGACCGGGTTCTCTGCCCCATAATAAGCAGCCATTAGTAATAGCAATTCAAAGTCGTACAATAATGTTGAAAGTCTTGCAAGTTACATAAAATAAAATGGGACTAGAATTGGTTGAATGAATCCTACTAATGATTGGGGAGGCAGAGAGACAAAAAGAAATTCTAGTAGCAGTCTATGCTCAATATTCAATGCATTTGCGTGACTGCTTTACAAAATTTTCAAATATTAAACATTGTCTCTCCTGTTGCCACTTGCCACGCCCCTAATCTTAAAAAAACATTATTGTACATATTTAGTACTGCTGGATTGATAGTGAAACCCCCAACAAAGTTATATAAAAAATATACAAATCCAATCACATGCACAATTATTATTCATTCCACAATGTGGCTGTCCCCTATATATACCATCAGCACCATTTGCATCTCACCATTAACAACAACACCATCTCTCTCTCTCTCTCTCTCTCTCTAAAAATGGCAGTCTCACAAATCCACATTAGGTCCATCAGTCTGCCTTCAAGGCTGCATCCCATAAACTCCACAGAATTTGAAGCTCAAGTAGAGAAGCTCAAATCCAGCCAGCCCTCTTCTCTCTCTACAGCCGTTCCTCTCACCTCAGACACCATCATCTCCGGCCTAGTGGGGCTGGCCGAGCTCTACACCTCCATGGACGAGCTCACACAAGCTCCATCCACTCAAAGATCCATCGACGACGCCCTTGACGGGTCGGTGGAGCTGCTTGACTGCTGCAGCAGCATCAGAGAAGTAGTGCAAATGATGAAGGAGAGCGTTCGAGCCCTCCAATCTGCGCTACGCCGCAAGGGCTCGGACGCCGCCCTCCCAGACGACGTCGCTTCCTACGTCGGATCCCGAAAGCGGATGAATAAATGCATCAAGAAAAGCCTCAAGGCACTCAAGAATTGCGAGGGCAGGATTCATGCATCGGATGTTTTGAGGGAAGTGTACGGCATCACCGTTGGGGTATTTAGGACCGCCTTGCTCTTCTTCTCCTCGTCATCGTCGCCTTCCGTTAAGTCCGGCGGTTGGAATCGGGTGGCGAGGCTGGTGCTCAACAAATCTGCAGCTCATCACGGTGTTATGAATGAGGTTGGATGTGTGGATTTCGCTTTGAGAAATGGTGAATTTGATAAGCAGATGGTGCAAAGGAGTTTGCAAAATCTTGATTGTTGCGTTGATGGAATTGAAGAGGGTTTGGAGAGGATGTTTAGGCAACTGGTGAGAAGTAGGGTTAATCTTCTGAACATTGTCACATATTGATTTGTACATGTGTAATGAAGGTTACAAAAATTTTGTAATTATGTTATTTTAGATATAATGACATGGATACTGGATTAGTCTATTCACTTTCACTCAAGCTCTGTGCATTTTTTGTTTTTGTTGATCATGAGCGGTTGATTCATGAAAGAGTACATAGTTTGCTGAAAGGAAATCTGTCGAGCTTAATTTGTATGTTCCAACTGTCCAAGCCACCATAAAAATGTGTGGATAGCCAAACTGGAATAGTGCAACCCCAGATTAAATAAGCCTTAATCTTTTCAAGAAAAATGAAAACATACTTATATACTTATATATAAGCAAATCAAGAGAGTTAATCACTCAATTTTCCTTTGTTCTCTCCTTTTCTTTTTAGTCTTTCTTCTTCTTTCTGTTTTAAATCTTTGATATGGAAATTTACAAGTATTGTTTGTAAGGATTCCTTGTAGTTTTTCTTTTAAGCACAGAAACTAGGCGCATCTTTGATTAAGAATTCGTACCTTTGATATGAAACTCATGGATCAGCTATAATGTTTAATTAATTCGTCATTCGTATATTACATTTTTTTTAGTTTTTTTTTTCATTTTTTCTTTTGATTGGAGATCGTGGCAGTGTTTGAACCCTCTATTTCATCCTTTTCGTTTTCTACATATTTTGAGTTTTGGTGATTTGAACTCTTCATTTCATCCTTTTTTTTTTGGTTTCTAATTTTGTATAGGGGATCGAAGTGAAAGATCAATGAATTGAATTCGAAATTTCTCCATTTAGCACATGAGATAGAGAGGTCCACCATTTGAGTATTTTCTCTCGTCTTTATATATTAATGCTGTCACATTCTGTAATTGATAGTAAATACATATTACAGAGAAAATAATCCAATTATAATCACTACAAAAAAGACGCGTTTTACCGACGGAAATATCCGTCGTTAATCACTCGAAATCCGTCGGTAATATAACTCACCGACGGATTACCGACGGAATGATGGGCGTCGCGAATTCACGTGTCGCTAAAATCATTTACCGACGGACATGTCCGTCGTTAAAAAATACCGACGGATTCAACGACGGAAAACATCCGCCGTTGAATCTTTGTTGCCATCGACGACGCGGAAGTTGGATGGCAAATCAACGACAGATTTTTTCTGTCGGTAATAGCGACGGACGACGGATAGTGTCCGTCGGTAAATCTTGGCTTTTTACCGACGGAGGGCGTGTCCGTCGGTATTTCTCTGTTTTCGTTTTACCGAATTTTGTTTATTTTATCGCTTTCCTAGTAACGACACGACACCTGTTTTTAACGAATAAAGCAACACAACTAAGTAATAAATTACGAAAACAATTTGCTAATAAGATAAACTAACACATAATTCGTTTTAACAGTCTCAAGTTATGTATTGTTTTCAAATGTTATTCAAACAGTCACCTAAACCATTACAACATAGTTCTATATCAATTTTCTGCAGAATCATCACGAGTGGCCGGAGTGTGACTCGACTGGGTAAATCCCGACGGATACATTCTGTCGGAGAATCCGTCGGTAAAATGCGTCTTTTTTGTAGTGTTATGGGCGTAGATCTACAAATCTTGTTTGCTATTCCATCAACCAAGGATGGCAATTTGCACCACTCGAAAAGAAAATTGCCATATCTGAGGACTACAGAACATTTTTGTTGATATTATACCAAGAACATAGCGAACAACAATTATTTAATTTGCATTGCGGATCAACAAATCTCGAAGAACAAATATTAGTTATACGTCATTGTTAATCTTTAATAGTGCACAACTTGAACTAACAATAATTAATAGGGAGAGTCTCGTGTGATATTGTTTTATTGGTCAATACTTCAAAATCGGATTAATATTCAAATCCTCCTGACATATTAAGTAATTGTGTAAAATATGCTAAATTTAAATTCAGATCTTGACACATGTCTTACTAAAAATTATATACGTTACGTTAGTATATTATAAGTTAAAATATAACAGTGAAAGACGAAAGAAAAATAAATTTAGAGTCGCTGTTGCTTTAATTATGAGATTAATATGACGAGCAAGTCGTTATCTAACCTAACTTGAGGCCTGAGGGGAAGAAATTTGTGGTGCTTTTGAATGTCTACTTATATGGAAAATTTGAAACCGAAGATTTGTCTGTACTTAGCTAGTTTTTCAACACCGCACTAATCCCCCCTTTATCAATCCCTAAACCAGCGGCGGATCTAGGGGGGGCCGGAGGTGGCGGCCGACCCCCCACCCCCGCCTCCGAACATCTACTTTTTTATGTTGTGGGAAGAGATGCATGATTGATTGGTATTGAAGATTTGGGTAGCCTTTCTCGAAAGATTGTTGAAACTAAAAAAGATAGAAATTTTCCATTAGTTTATCGCTTGATTGAATTGGTATTGCTCTTACCTGTAGCTACTGCATCTGTTGAAAGAGTATTTTCTGCCATGAAATTTGTCAAGACCGACCTACGAAATAGGATGAGAGATGATTGGTTGAACGACAATTTGGTGACATACAATGAAAGGTCTATCTTCGCTACGGTTTCTAATGAATTTTTTTTTGAAATGTTTTCAAGCTATAGATACTCATAGAAGTCAGTTGTCACGGTCAACAGACGTTAGTGCCGCTTGAATTGTAATATGTTATTTATTTTATTATAAAAAATATATTTGAATATTATATTTAAAAAATTTATTTTTTTTCCGCCCCCCCTATTTTTTTGTCTGGATCCGCCACTGCTTCCGCATGTGCCTTCGGACATTACTCATTCTGTTTATTATCTTATATATTATTTCGTTGAGTTTTCTTCCGCAGATTAGATGAAACGGCTCCCCTCTTGAAGCCCATCAGCCCATGGCCGTCTGTAGTCGTAGCTGATAGCTTAGTACAAATTTGTTTTTCCACTTTCAACATCAAATTGAATGTATATATTGAATATCATTATAGAATGGAGGTTAGAACTGAATTTACACCATTTGATTAGGGTAATATGCAAAATAAAAGAATTTCATTCAATATATTTCAGCCCGCTGACTCGAATATGACAAGTCAATGAATCCATTCAATATGTATTTGGTTAAAGACCTTTAAATTCAACATCTAATAAAATTTATGATTTATTTTATCGCAAATAACACAACATTTAACATAATTTATAATTACAATATGATTACAACACCACCTTTTAATTTAATTATTTTTCTGCAATTACAAAACCGTCAAATTTTCAACCGTTTAAAACTACATTTTTGATTGATTAGTCTCACGACATTTTCAGTAGTGAGCTTCGGATTTTTTTATTTTTTTTTGGAAATATCGTAACTACAGAAAAAAATAAAAGTTCATATTATAGTTGCAATGTTTAAAAAATTTGAAATGTACTTGTATATTAAGATAGGCAACGCGCTATCTGCGATAATTTGCCATAAATTCAACCACGATTGTACACTCAACTCCAGATATTGATCAAACAAATTGAGCCGGCGAATTTGAATTGTCAAACGAGAAAGTATCTATCGATCAAACGTGTGACAGTTTTCTATCACCAAATATAGAGATGGAATATATACTTGCGATGAAGACATCGAAGATTTGGACAATACAAAAGTTGAACAACGTTTGAAATGAAAAGTCTCGTCTTTGTAACTGTATCATATGATGGTACACTTCACTTAATCCATTTTAATTAACGACTTTAAATTATATCTTGTGATTATTCGTGAATCAATTATTTTCGTAATATTAGTGTAGACCTTATATACCACATTGACAATTTAATTGGATTTTTGCAATAATTGAAGTTACTATCCAACACGTTTCAAATACTTTGCGATAAAACGTGTTGGAAATTTGTTAATATATAGAAAATAAGTCATATTTAATAATATTATAATTTGCTAAAATTTGTTAGAATTAAACGATAGATATGAAATATACGTTTCGAGTTTCTTAATTTAGTGTATTTATTTGTTCATTTCGTGGAAAGATGAATGTACAATTAATACCTAAAGTATTCTAGTTGATTATAGAATATGTGGGAGAATTGGAAAGCCTAAAAAGTTAACCCACATTGAAAAAACAAAGAAGTTTGTTGATATTCTTTTAATAAGGGAATACAATTAGTGGGCATCTATGGGGACCACTAATGAGTCTTTTATTTATTAGTCATTTTATGGCTAGCCCACTTCCTACGAGGATTGTGCGAAGCACCAACCGAGTCTGAGCACGAGCACAAGCTCGAGCCTTGTCGCACTTGTCGCAATGGGCGCTTCGTAGGCGCACTTTGCATGTGCGCAACGGCTCGACTTAAAGGATTAGATTGTGTGGCTCACGCGGCGGTGACGTGACGACAGTTGGACACATGGCAGGTGACATGGCAATAGTTGGCACAAGCCGTCACATGTCACAACAGTTGGTAGCGGTTAAGCTACATGGCGAGCCTGAGAGAGTGGTTGAATAATGACACATATTCGAACCAACAGGTTAACCAACATGAACATGTTGGTGAATAACCACCTACAACCTATAAATAGGTCCATACAGATGACAAATAAAAAGAGCATTCGAAATTCAGTTTAAACCCAAGTATGAAGCATGCATTCATAAATCATATAGATGAGTCGTAGGACCTATACTCAGTCCCGCCCATACGTGCAATGCCTCGAGTTCAGATAATCGTTGTATCTTAGAGACAACTGTAGTGGTCCGTGAGAAATGCACCAATACTTAGTCCCGAGTATCCAGTAGGTTCATCGAAACATCAAGCCCGTACGTGCAACGCACCAAGTTCAGATAATTGCTGTATTTTGAAGACAATTTCAGTGGTCTGCGAGCATAAATAGCAGTGCAATCTTATCTTGCGGAGATTAAGTTTAACTCAAGCCTCAGTTCTTTCCAGTCTTTGTCTTTTATTGTTGTTTATTTTTCTATATTCTCCAACATATCATTTTTTTCTAACAATCACAAGACAAAATTATGATTCGTTGGAGTTTGGATGCACTCGTTCGTTATCAAAAATCTGAGTACTTTACGGGCAACGCATCCACTAAGAACGTTGGTATCATAAAATGTTGCAACATCTTGCGGTAAAAGACTTGGACGGTTATCTCACTGAATCACCCCCATCTTTAATGACAGGCAATGACGAGATCAAAATTGCCACAACAATCAATTGGAACAACAGATCAAGTAGTGACTAAAAGGTCAGTAACAAAATGATCAAAATAGAATAAACTGAGTTTAGACTTCAAGGTCAGAATAGAATAAACTAACAACGATGCTAGAAGATAATAAGGTTTGACTAGAAGGCCAGAACCAACACTATTAAAAAATTATCATTTAACTTTAAACGTTACTAGTACGATAACGTAACAATTGCGTAGTTGAACTTGAATATAAAAAATATTACTAGGACAATAAAAAAAATATTGTCCAGTAAGCAAGTGCTAACAAGAAAGAATTTTTATTCAGTAAGCTAAAATGTGTTACTAGGAGAATGGAAAATTTTTCCTAGTGAACATGCAAATTGATAAAAGTTGCTAATACGATAAAGTGCAATATCTTATAGTAATGTAATTGATCATAATGAAATGATGTGAGTTGACTCTGAGAAAGTTAAGAACATTAAAGCAGTCGTTACAAAGAAATAAATGTGATCAATTATGTAATGTGAGAAATGAGATTGGAAAACCACAATAAAAGAACATTCATAATGGTAACTCAACTATGATGACTGGCGATCCTAAGAATTTGCTTCAATGTATAAAATTAAGCTATGAAAGTTTAGTCGTGCACTTGGAATTACAACTCAAATTCCATTCTCAAATCGCCTGAGAGCAAAAGTCTGTAGTGCGTAGTAAATGATAAGTTTACAAGCTTTTAATGACTCCTATAGCCTTAAAAGGTGGAATATTGCAGGATGTTCTTTATAGGAGCTAACCAAATCGCTGCCTTTAGTAGCCAAATTGAAGCATTAAACTTATCCTTGATCTAGTCAGAAAATTCTCAACTTAAGCTTTCAATTTTTGGCTTTACTTTTTGGCCCCATCATGCATATTTTGTTGCACTTGCTGGAATCAATCATGAACATCTATACGTGCTATAGAGGAACATGCATTGTTCTTGGTTTATAAAGAAGGATGTATACGAGAAAAAAAAAGGAAAAAAAAAAGAGAAAAAAAGAGAAATAGTAAAAATCTGATATACATTCTGTATAGAATAAAGATAAAAAGAATGAATGAAAAGAGTTAAAAAGAAAAAGAAAGAAAAGAGAAGAATTTGTGTGAGAGCAGGAAAAAAGTTGAAGTCTAGATACTCATGCTTTAAAATACAATGCATTTGTTCATATTTCTTGAAGCATATTATACGAGCATGTTTGGTTTTGGTAAGTGCAACATCTACTTTGCAAATGCATGCTTTGATTCTCATTTCTTAAACCTTAGGACCTATAGGTACTCACCTATATATCTTTTATGGCCCAAAGCCCTATTATATCCCAAAGTTGAAATCCCTCGTGAGTTGCAATGTTGATCACAACTTATGGAGATTATTTGCTTATTGATTGTTGAGTGAAAATTCCTACATGAGACTTTCAAGTTGAGTGAACCTGAACAATCCAACTCAGGTTTGATGATCTCGACTTATAGATAATTGGAATCATGTATTGAGATGAATGAGTTGAGCTTGGTATGAGTTACGGGATCTTAAGAATGTAGACGAGTTTTTAGCAGATAACCTATGGTTGCTTGAATTGTTGCTTGTTTCTTTTTCTTTGTCTGTTTGTGAGAAGTGAAAAGGTTCCAAGTAGCAATCTAATTTTCTTGAGTTTAGCTTTACCATATGCTTGGGGGCAACCATGACCCAAGTGTGAGGAGGTTTGATAGGTCTAGAATGTTGCTAGGATTTAGGGGTTAATTTGTGTTAAAATTGGATGAAATCTACACTTAAAGGTGGTTATTGCAGGGAATTGGGATAAGATGGATCTGGACGAAAATGCAAAGAAAATGATAGAAAATGCATACAAAGAAGAAGAAAAAAAGAGCAGAAACCAAGCTGCATCAAAACTGGCCAGCTTCAAGGTCACTCTCGGAGCTGCACTACAGACAAACTGTCACTTTCTGGTAGTTGGCGAGCTAGCAAACCCAGTTGCAAGGAGGGACAAAGATGTCCATCCAGAAGATATCAAAAAGGAAAACCTAGATGAGATAGAAGGAGAGGAGCCGCAATATAAAAGGGGAGAGAAGAGAAGAGAGAAATCATCAATTAATCAACAATCAACACACTACACTTCACCCACTTTTCATCTCCTGCACTTTCTCACTTCGAAATAGTTTTTGGGAAGAACAAACCCTCTACCTTGATGGGATAGGGCAGAGGAAGAAACCAGCTATTCTATTTTGCTTTCTTAGAAGCTTGCTACTGTTACATTGCCTCGTTTTTAGTTGTTTAAGAGTTTCTATTTTCTCTTATTTTCAAGCTTTTGGTCTATTGCGTACTGTTAGTTTAATTTGGTTGGATTTTGTTCCATGCTCCCTGTTATTTTAGCTATGAAATCTGGAGTTTAACTTGGTTTTCAATGGTTTTTAGTAGATTTTATAAAACCTTCGTTGATCTAACTAAAATCGTTGTTCATGTTCATTTTTGATCTGTTGAACTCCTTTTATTTGTTTGTTTGTTTGTTTTTTTTCCTTGGATCTGAACTTCTTTGGTGTGAATCTTGCTAGTAGTTTCATAGTTGCATTGTTATGGTTTTAAATCCCCTTCAAAGAGCTGCAAGTTTTAGTTAAAATGTTGAATGCGACTTAGGCTTCTTATTTCTCTTTCTTTGTTGAAGTTTGATTTAACCAACGTTGGTAGGAGGCATGTTCCTGATGCATTTTCTGTCTGATTTTCTTCCTGCAAGTTTCTGTCTTCATTCCTTAGTTAGGAAAGAATATTTATGCATTTCGTTTCCTAGGGTAAAGCTAAGTTGTTTTCATTCCAAAATAAGTAAGTTGACTATATGCATTTATGGCTTTAAGTTGGAACTATTGTTTGTTTACTTTATGCTGCTGCCTCTAGATAAAAGTCTGATGTTCTTTTGTGTGTCTAGTTCGTAAAGGGAAGAGAGAAAAAAGATAAGTATAGTTGTCCACAAATTTCCGAAAATGAGTCCAATTTAGCTACATGTTTTTCTTCACCTTTAATCTGCCCAGCTTGTTTCCTATTTTAGTTAAGTTGCCCTATTTGTTTGAAATGTTGCCTGTTAACTTGCTTGTTTAATTTTGGCATTCAATGCTTAGTCGTCTTTCAGAGTTTTGACCTTTAATTTGCCCAGTCTCTGTTTCTTGTTTTTAAGTTGCCTTGTTTGGCTTTGTGATTACGTTTGCTAATTTTTGCTTGTTTAGTTTGTTTAGTTTCGTAGGTTAGAATAGTTTCCCACGCTCTTTAATTAGTTTATTTTCATGTTTTCCTCCCTTACCATGTTTTTAGGCGTGGCGGTATCGCCAAACCCTTCTTAGGCATAGAATTATATAATGAAATTCCCTTTCCTCGTGGGTTCGACACCTGTACTTACCCTAGATCTAATAGTATAGTGGAAGTGGGAAACTTATAAATTACTTGATAGGCTAAGTTTGTTTCATTTAATTCCAACGACAATTCGAATTTAGCTACCTATCACTGTCTCGAAAATATTGAGCTAATATTAGAAACTTTTCGATAATTATAAAAAATTATGTTATTTATAACGATATGATTTTTGTATCCTATATAATTTGAGCTATCATTGATCAAATATGACTAATAGTTTTACACAACAAATTTGAATTATCGTTAAGCACGTATCATTAATACTTTTACACAAAAATACTCGTGGCATACTGCTTGTCGCTTGAAGGGTTAAATTCTGTAAGACGACACTTCCTAAATGACGGGTCCAAATCGTAATTTTGTTGAACTGAATTTTGTATTTTTATATTATTAGTGGAAGTTTTATTATTGAGAACCAAATATAAAACCTCATATTACTTATCAGGACATTCAACCAAATATAGCAAAAGTCTACTAAAATAAGATAAACTTGTTAGAAATTCTTGTCGTCATCTAATGATACGAAATGGAAAATACAGATAAGAATAAGATCTAGATTCATAACAGAAATTATGTGTTAAGCGGTTAATCACATAACAGAAGAAATACTTACTTGTTGTATAGTTTGATTTCCACGATTTGATCGAATTCTGGCAATCTTACTGGTAAATCCACTACTTTCAGTATCCACATGTATGCCAACCCGATGCAGGAAAAATTCTTGGTACATAGTTCAATAAGAGAAAGTTATGAAATCTCTGATTGAACATACATATTATTTGTCTAACAAAAGAATTGAATTCTCAAGTTCTAAATGTTCTGAACAGATGTCATTCATCTTCATTATTTCCATATTGTAGAGAAATATATATTAACTGCTCCATCATGCCCCGAGTCTATGATTTTATAATCTTTTATCTACTTTAATTAATTAATGGTCCAATCTTAATCAATTAAAACCCAATATCTTAATCTAGTCCATATATATTTCAATCTCATACTTGGACTAGTATTAGATATAATACGAAACTCCATTTTTATACTCTTGAGTGGATCAACAATACACATAAAGTGTGACCATCCAGACTCCCATTATCAACGATGATCAAATCAAAGTCTGCACAAAATTTATAGATTGTGTTGTGCAGCGAACGCGATATATAAAGGATGTTTACGTGGATTCAGTAAACTAGCCTTTACATGAAGTTTATGTAATATCTTTTCATTTGGTACCCTAAAATCGGTATCGAAAACTCCAAGCGAGTTGTAGATTGGGCGTCAGCATAGTCTAAGACATCTCAAAATTTAATGTAATATATAGAGCATCCCCTAAAACGAAGTAAACAACTCTACATAATTTATCATTAATCTAACAATCTCTAAAGTAGTCTTGTTTCTCATTTCTGCTACACCATTATGTTGGGGAGTACTTGATGTAGTCAATTGAGATTCAGTCTCCACAACTGATAAGTAATCCTTAAATTCACTGCTAAGACACTTGTCTTTACGATCAGATTGTAGACACTTAATATTCTTTCCATGATGTGTCTCCACAAGTGATCTGACTTCTTTGAATTTCTCAAAAGGTTTTCGACTTGTAACACATCAAGAAAATGTATCCATACTTGGAGTAATCATCGACGAATGTGATGAAATACATTTATCATCCCTAGATTTAATCGACATTAGCCTACGTTCACCAGAATGAATGAGTTGTAACGCATCACTAGCCATAATCCTCTTAACCTTGAAATGTCTCTTTGTCATCTTACCTTCCATGCATGATTCGCAAGTTGGAAATAATTTATTTGGAGTTTCTTCAATACTCCATATTCTACCAACTTTTGAATATTGTTTAGGTTAATATGACCAAGCCTTAGGTGCCACATATATATTTCATTCATGGAAATTGTAAATTTTCTCTTTTTAGAATAGGTTTGATAAGTTATACGTTACGCTTATTTGTTGCATGAGTTGCGCCCAGTTTATAGTATAGAGATTGTTATAGATGTGCTAAAGAAAGATAACCTTGTTATTTTTCATGATAACTATCGGGTTACCAAATGAACCAATTATATCCACATAAAACAAATTTAGAAATCAAAATTAAATTCTTTGTAAATAAGCACATATAAAACATATCTCAAAACTAATAAATTGTCATTTAAAGATAAGTGCATGATTCCAACTACAATAACTGTCACTCTCATAGCATTGCTCATGATGTAACATATTTACTAAGTCGTATTGTTTCCAAGAACCCCTACTTGTCAAAGCAGACATGACCAATGACTCATGTGTCTACTACCTACAACTAGGTAAAACAAGCCGCTGAACATGTTTCGACTTTAAGTACTTGAGACGTACCCTATCCACTTCCAAAGTCCTGTGTGACAACCCTTGAAAAACTTGTCTTACGGCTTCTTCATGGTAGTCAAGACAGTATCCAATTTTTTTTTCCAATCAACATAATTTTTACCTTCAAGATTATTTTCATTGAGTATTAAAACATACAGATGAAACGACATACTGACAGGCTGGGGATAAAATAAACATATTATCACATAACATACTTGATGCAAAGAATTGATAAACCTCAAACATTTAAATGCATCGCACAAATAAATTAACTAAGATCGAGCAAGCCACATAAGGTGTGATTGATTACCCAATCCCAATAAAAACAGGTTTCCGGCCATGTAATCAAACAAAACAGAGACTTCGATAGTGAAACATGTCTGAAAAATTATACCTAAACAAATATCATTAGTTTAGCACCAATAATATCATGTCACATTAATAAGTCTATAACAGTGAGGTCATATCGTTGCTAATAATATTATACAACTATCATAAAAAATTTAATCATGTGAACTTGTAATTAGGCCTGCTTAAACGGTCGGTTCGGTTATTAACCGAACCGACAAGTCGGTTAACCGACTCCGAAGGAAGCCCATTTGAAGAACCGTAACCGACACCGAATTCGGATTGGTTAGCCTACTAACCGATCCGTTATAACCGATCGGTTAGTCGGTTAACCGACAGAACCGAATAAGATTTCAATTTCCTCTCAAAAATATTTTTCCAATTTGTGCCAAGTGGAGTTTGATCCCTTGACCTATTAGTAAAATTTCAAGAGTTTATCCACTGCACCACTTGAAAATTCGATACATATACTAAATTTTTTATAAATTTATATACAAAAACAATACAAAAATCAACACAACAAATAATCAAATATAACCTATATTAAATTATTAATTATTAATCACCTCACCTGCATAATCTACAAATATGACCTATATTAATTATTAATCACTTACCTGATCTACAAATATTCAAAAACATAGCATCCCTTACGTGATTCAACAACACAACAATGTATCACAAATGCAATCTACCAAATCACAAATGCCAATCCACAAAAAATGCAATATGCAATTCTGCATTCTCCAATCTCCACAAAATGCAATCAGTTGAAACTTGAAAACTTGAAATTTGAAACATTTCAATTTCCGAAATCCAAATAACAAACAAGAATATTGTAGAAAAACTCAAACAATTGAATGCATGTAACAAAAAGACGAGGTCAGCCCTTACCTTACCGTGAGAAGAGCAGATACCCAGTTACAGTCAGATGGAGATGGGCCCCGTCGGAGTGCAGATAGAAGCGGAGGCGGACTGGCGGAGGGAGATGGGCCCTGAGTCCCTGACCTTGTCGGCAGTTGGCGGCACACAGAGAGGGTCAGGCGCGTATGGAGACGGGGAAAGGTGGAGGCCGGAGGGAGATACAGAGGCCGGACAGAGAGGATGGGAATGGGGAGGCGGCTAAGCCACTGAGGAGTGAAGAGTGAGAAGGAGCCGAGGAGGGGAGGGCGCGGCGGGCCTGCGGCAGTGCTGGTTTTAGGAAAAGAAGGGTAGGCCGCTGCTGAGGAGTTAGGAAAAGAAAATAATGAATTGATTTTTGTAAAATAAGCAATGTAGGGCTGAAATTGAAAAATAAATAAATTGATTCCTCAATTGCGGTAACTTCGGTTACCCGATCGGTTATCGGTTCTAACCGATAACCGACACCATTGGCATATCATAACCGGTACCGAACTGTACCCGAAAATATCGGTTATCGGTTAACCGATAACCGACATTAATCGGTTCGGTTATCGGTTAACCGATAACCGATTAACCGTTTTAGCAGCCCTAATAATTTAGATTCGGGAGCCCAAAAATAGTCATATACTATAGCTGACATAATGCATATATTCTTCTCTCTTTTTTTTACTTTCTAGACGGAAAATTTAGTTATTCATGAAAAACTATTATTGCTAACAATTTTGAATTTATTTGATTTAAATCATTCAAATTCTAAAAATTACTCACTTTAAGAACTTAAATATCTTATGAAATCGTGAAAATAATATATAATAAGTACTTCCAAATAAATTATGAACTCATAAATCCCCTTAATTACTTTATATATATATAATCCTTTGAAAGTTTGATTAATTTTTTGAGTTGAAGATTTGAAAAATGAGATTCATACTGTCATCTCTTATAAAGGTAAAATACCAGTACATTCAAGGTCCATACTACATTCCTATCCAAGCCTTAGACAGCATCCAGTCTTCCAATGGAGCAGAGCTTCGCAACCGGCCAGAAGCATGAGCGCAGTACAGTCACGAGGAAACGAAGCGGATTTTCGAAGTGTATGTCTATACGAGCGAAGATCCAGACGGAGAAAACCAATAAAAGGCAAAAGCTTTTTGGGAGAGAGTTGCTACTACGTACAACTCATTACGCCCGAGAGACGCCCCTCAGCGCACATATAAAAGTTGTGCTATGTGCAACAATTTGGAGAAAGAATGGAGAAGTGGCTTAAACGAGACAGATATTCTTCGAGAGGCAATGGCCTTCTATCAAGAAGATAACAACAAGCTTTTCATGTATGTTATTACTTGGGAGAAGGTTCGCCACTTCAAAAAGTGGACGGACAGCAGAGGATCGGTCCAACTGAAGCACACCTCCGACAGCCAATACACTACAAGCGGTGGGAAGGCAGGCCCCGGGTCATGTCCAAACTTTCCGAGTGACGAGATAGGTGGGAGCGGGGGCGTGAATGGGGGTGGGGAAAAATACCAAAATACCGATATACCGGACTTATCGTACCGAAAAAATACCGAATATACCGAAATTTCGGTATACCGTAAATTTCGGTAAGGTATGAT
>JAYDZE010026650.1:0-46126 GCA_034509125.1 Monilaria moniliformis
CAAGATGCTTTGACAACTGACCCTGATGAACTAATTGATTCTGACGATAGTGAAGGTCTAAGTGGAGATGAAGAAGACATCTTCAGAAACCTTCTATCCAGGGTTGGATTTCACCTTACTTATGGCGATAATCCATCTCAGCCTCAGGTCACTTTGAGAGAAAAACTTCTAATGGATGCTGGAGCGATAGCTGGTTTTCTAACTGGACTCCGTGTTTATCTTGATGACCCTGCAAAAGTAAAACGCTTGCTTCTTCCTACAAAGATATCTGGTAATAATGAGGGGAAGAAAATAAATAAGGACGATGAATCTTCACCCAGTTTGATGAATTTGTTGATGGGAGTAAAAGTTTTGCAACAAGCGATAGTTGATTTACTTTTGGATATAATGGTTGAGTGTTGCCAACCATCGGAGGGGACTTCTAGTGATGATTTGTCAGACGCTAGCTCTAAACCTTTCCCAGACAGCAGTGGCGCGATTAGTCCACTAGAGTCTGATGGTGAGCATGAAATAACAGGATCTGCACAGCTTTCTGTGGATGATAGATTAGAACTTGGAGTTGCTGAAAGTGTAAGCGCGTCTGCTGTACAAAGCTCCGATATGAACAGGATTAACCCAGGTGCAAAAGCTGTCCCTGGACAGCCTATTTGTCCGCCAGAGACATGTGCTACTATTTCCAATGAATACCAGTCTCATCAATCCAAGGTATAATTGCATTATCTCCTACATTAGTATATATATCTTATTTGCTTTTTGTACAAATTGACGAAAGAGCTTTCCATTCAGGCTAAGTGGCCAGAGCAGTCGGAGGAACTCCTTGGATTGATTGTCAACTCCCTGAGAGCACTTGATGGAGCTGTCCCACAAGGCTGTCCAGAACCAAGAAGGAGGCCACAGTCTGCCCAAAAGATTGCTCTTGTATTGGATAAAGCTCCCAAGCATCTACAGCCGGACCTTGTTGCTTTGGTTCCAAAATTAGTTGAGCATTCAGAACATCCACTTGCTGCTTGTGCACTTCTAGAAAGGCTTAAGAAGCCTGATGCAGAACCTGCACTGCGTTTACCCGTAAGATAATCTGCAGCTATTCCACGTATTGTTATTTCTTTAGTTGCCAAAAAAATTAAGCGCTGATTTGTATTGACATGACAATTTGCTGAGTTCTCCATCTGTTCAATGTTTGTGCTTGTATGCATGTAGCTCATTTTAGAAAATCCTTAATTTTCCAGGTTTTTGGGGCACTTACTCAGTTAGACTGTAGCAGTGAAGTATGGGAGCATGTTCTTTTCCAGTCACTGGAGCTTTTGGCTGATTCTAATGGTGATGTCCTTGCAGCAACAGTGGATTTTGTATTTCAAGCTGCATTGCACAGTCAACATCTGCTTGAAGCAGTAAGTGGAGAACAAGAGAGATCACAACCTTTCATTTTCTTCCTGATTTGTCTTTCCCCTGCTTGAGTTTACAATTAATATTTGAATTCACAGGTGAGGTCAATACGAGGGAGACTAAAGAATTTGGGTACTGAGGTCTCTTCATGTGTGTTAGATTGCTTAAGCAGGACCGTAAGTAGTTGTGCAGATATTGCTGAATCTATTATTAGAGATATTGATTGTGATGATGGTGCTAGTGATAGTATGCAATCTGGGATTTTTATATTTGGTGAAAGTGGGCCCGTTTCTGAGAAATTGCATTCAGGAGAAGAGCAACATTTTCATGTTAGTGGTCATTTTTCTGATATTTACCTTCTGATAGAGATGTTATCGATACCTCGCCTTGCAATTGAAGCTGCTCAAACTTTTGAGAGAGCTGTAGTTCGTGGCACTTTTGTTCCTCAATCTGTAGCAGTGGTCTTGGAAAGACGCGTTGCTAGACGATTGAATTTGACCTCCCAATATATTGCCGAAAATTTCCAGCAGCCTGATGTAGTCACGGATGATGAAGCCATTGAGCAACTGAGAGCTCAAGCAGATGATTTTGCTTCAGTTCTTGGTCTTGCTGAGACATTAGCACTTTCCAAGGATCCACGGGTTAAAGGATTTGTAAAAATTCTTTATACTGTGTTGTTCAAATGGTATGCTGATGAGACCCACAGATTAAGGATGCTAAAGAGGCTGGTTGATCGTGCGACAAGTACTGCAGATGCTAGTCTTGAAGTAGATTTATATTTGGAGATTTTGGCGATCTTAGTATCTGAGGACCAGGAAGTGGTGAGACCAGTCCTGAACATGATGAGGGAGGTTATTGAGCTTGCAAATGTTGACCGGGCAGCTCTTTGGCATCAGTTATGTGCCAGTGAAGATGAGATTCTTCGTATCCGTGAAGAAAGAAAGGTGGAAGTAGCTAGTGCTGCTAAAGAAAAAGATCTTTTATCTCAGAGGCTGGGTGAATGTGAGGCTTCTAATAGTCGTCTAAAGGTAATTATTTTCTTTACTAATTTTTTCTAAGAAAATTATTGCTAATGTTGACAACCCCCCGGGCTGGCAGTCTGAAATGAAGGCTGAGATGGATCGCTTTGCTCGGGAAAGAAAAGAGCTGGCTGAGCAGATACAAGAAGTGGAGAGTCAGCTTGAGTGGGTTCGCTTGGAAAGAGATGATGAAATCACAAAGCTTAAGGCTGAGAAGAGAACTTCTCAGGACCGTCTCCATGATGCAGAAGCACAACTCTCCCAGTTGAAATCTCGAAAACGTGATGAATTAAAGGTCGGTCTGAGTCTGATTTCTTTTAATGATGTAGGTTTAAAAAAATAAAATCTCCATTTCTCAACATGATAAATGATAATTGGAGGACACAGCATCTATAATTCTATATTAGGTTGCTTGTGAGCTCTGACCTTGGAATAGGCGAGGGTATAATTTCTGTTATAATGTTGCTCTTGTCAACTGTCTGTTGCAGAGGGTAATGAAGGAGAAAAATGCTCTTGCTGAGAGACTGAAGAGTGCTGAAGCAGCACGGAAACGATTTGATGAAGAGTTGAAAAGATTTGCCACAGAAAACGTGACTCGTGAAGAAGTACGACAGTCACTAGAGGATGAGATTCGTAGGCTGAGACAAACAGTTGGGCAAACAGAAGGCGAGAAGCGTGAAAAGGAGGATCAGATTGCTAGATGTGAAGCTTTTATTGATGGGATGGAATCCAAATTGCAGGCCTGCCAGGTTGTGGCTTTAACCCAACTTGTTTATTTGGAGATACCTATGATAATATCATAATTTTCTTATAATTAATTGTTGACTGCTTTTTTTCCTGATGAAACTGTGAATGAGAATTGTTGATTGTGCAAAATGGAAAGTGCATCGATTTGATTACTGAATGACGATAGTGACACATTTTGCTTCTCTGTCAGCAATACATTCATCACCTCGAGGGCCAACTTCAGGAGGAAATGTCGCGACATGCTCCTCTATATGGTGCTGGCTTGGATGCTTTGTCAATGAAGGAGCTGGAAACACTATCACGCATACATGAAGAAGGGCTGAGGCAGATCCATGCCATCCAACAACATAAAGGAGGCAGTCCTCTTGTAAGTAGTCACAATCTTTCTCACACTCACGGTTTGTACCCTCCCACTTCAGTTCCAAAGGCTGTTGGATTGCCTTCCCTCGTCCCAAATGGCATTGGGATCCATGGTAAGGGTCACGCTAATGGTGGTACCGGACCCTGGTTCAGCCAGTAGAGCGGAAGTATAGAATCCATGCCACCTGTCCTCGAATGGACAGAGATACACATCTATAGCATACCAAAATCAAGGGATCATTTTCTACTTGTTTTTAGTTGGCTTAGGCATTTTAACTGGTAGGCTTTTGGAGAGCCTCGAGAAAAGTTGTTACAGAGAGATCCCTTTGGGAAAATATTGGTCTCTGTAGGCTGTGAATCCAATAGCAAATGCCACAATTGAGTTTTTTCTCCTCTTCTATTGATTAGAGGCAGTGATTTTTTTTAATTAATTTTTTACCCCTTCTCTTACCCTGAGCATTCCTTGCCAATGTTACTTTCTTGCAACATTAAGGAGATGGAATGTCGCCTTTGCATTATTTGCATGACATGCATTGATGGAGTGAAAAATGAGATGAAAAACAGGGCATGTTTTGATGTATTGATTAGACTTGTAGATTGTGAAACGTGGTAGGTTTCGAAAAATACTCCAAGCGCTTGATAGAAAAATAGCTTCGCAATACATTAGCCTTTGCTACTGTAGCAAGACTTTTCCAATATTTAATTATGTCAGAAAGTAGTAACCATGCCTTCTTCCCTTTTTTTTTTTTTTTTTGGTTAATCAGTATTATAACTTCTGTTATCTTATTTGCAATAAATTAGCCTCTGTTACTGTATTAAGACTTTTGCAAATATTAATATCTCAGAAAGTAATAATAATTGTTCTAAAACATATTAAACAATAGGTGTTTATTCAAATTTACTTGATAAGCACTCCATCAACAATTTTATTTTTGTCCCCCAAACTTGTAGATCTTCAATGTAAAATTGATCTTTAAAAATAAATGAACAAGATAACAAAAATACTTTTCTTGAGGGGATAATAACAAAAATACTTATTACATTAACCAATGCTAATAAAACAAAAATTTGAAATTGTAATATAACATGGCACATGCATGATTAGTCTGATTACTCGATCCTTAAATTGGTTTTGTTCTTGCGTCTGAACAATGGAACCTCTGCACCAAATCACATGCTTGTAACATTTCTGCCAAATTTAGTGAAAAAAACTTCAATTTTCACTAAAGCTTGAGTTGAGATAGTTTGGTGAGTGCTGCTTTGATTCCATCGACGTCAGATTTTTGGCATTCGAGAGTCTTTGGATCGTCAGTAGGCAGGACTTGTTGGAGAGGATAGCTTCTGCAGTTGGAGTGAATCTTAGCAGCACTGATGCAATATCCCTTTAGGATTACAGTTTTGTGCATTCCACCAAAACTTGCCTCATAGTCTGAATCTCCCAACTCTCCGACAAAAACCACTACTTTTGACAACTCCATGCCCCATCGAACATGCAGATACCTAAGGGCTTGAGCTCGAGAAGCAAGCACGGGAACCACGTTTATCCTTTCCCCACTTCTGCAGTACACAGCATTGCAGCGAAGGGCCTGAATTCTCATCAATCTCCTCAATTCCTTGAAAGGAGGAACCTGCAGCATCATGCCAAACACAAGATGAGACAAATCAAGTTAAGTTCGACTACAATGAGTTAAGGCACTTACCAAAGCTGGATCTCGTACACTGAATCCGTAGCAATGGGCAGATCCTGAATCCAGTTCAGTGATAACAGGCCCTTCTTTATCATCGTTTGTTTTCTCATTCACAGAAGCAGCCCACCTCACCAGATTATTCCTTAAGCTTTCTCCACCCCAGCGATAGTCTATGTGAGAATGATAATCTGTATCTACCAAGTAGCATGAATCCAAAGAACTCTGCTCCGGACTTGGAGGTGGGAAGTAAATCTCACCCCCACTGTTACAGATAAATGCATCAAAATCACTGGATTTCAGCCCAGCCTTGTCAAGATGGCTGTTTATTTCAGATATACTAAACGATGTGGATAAGATGAAGCCGGTAGAGGGAGAATCCTTGGTTGAGGGATTAGCTGCAAATATGGTCTTAGTGATACCTAGAACATCAGGTACTGAATCACAATCCACAGAAACTACTAAGATCAGTTTCCTCATGCTCAATTTAGGGGACCTGCTGTTTTCTTGTTTCTCAAATGGTGCACTCTTCACCTGTTTTTTCCCACTTTCTTTGCCTTTGCTAACTACATTCTTAATCCCTTCTTCAGCCTTGTCTCCATCTAATGAAAGCTTCAAATTTAGTGATAGATCATGGATATCTCTCAAGGACCCTCCAGGAGAATCACATTCTGGATCTGCATAGGGGTTGTCTGGCCTTTGCCATTTTGGCTGCCTCTGCTTGCAGCTGGTTATTCGGGATAAATACGTCCTGCAGTGCTCCGGCCACGAGAAACGGTGAATGTTTCTCAAGCCGTGCTCCCTACATCTGCCCCAGAGATGCTTGTCAGCAACCAGCTTCAGAAGAGCATCAGCAATGGACTGCTGATCGTGTGGATCAACCAGCACGCCATTGTCAAGAACCTGAATGAATTATCTAGTGGTTATCCAACTGATACCAAAATGTAACAGGAAATCTTATACCAACCCTGTGAATGTCGACAGGACCTCCATTTTTTGTGGCAACAATTGGCAGACCACGAGCTGCTGCCTACATATAGACGAGGGATTTTTGGTCTCTGAATTAAATAAATAAAAATATATTTGTAGAATCATGGAAAGGGAATCTGCAGGCACCTCTATTAAGGTGAGACCAAATGGCTCTATAAAAGCTGGATTTATGAAAACGCCCTGCAAAAGAGGCAGTCATTACTAATAGAAAAAAGATGGAACTTAATGTGAGTTGTACCTTTGTCTTGGCCGCTAGACGGTATATTTCAGGGACATCACATTGCTTGTGATGTTTAGGATATGCAACTTGACCATACAAGTCATATTTGTCGATCAATTTAATTATAGAAAGGAGGACTGATGAATTTGTAGCAGACATTCCATCGATATCATCCCGGTTTCCCATTATCAAAGTCTGCCACAAGTTGAAATAGATTAATGCAGTGAAGCAATTGAAAACAGATAAAGAAGAGTGCCATTCTAACAGCACAAAAACACTTGTTATAACAGTAGTGAGGGCTATTCAAGAGATAAAACATACGAGGTTTGCAAGATCTCTCAGGGCGCGACACTCTCCAAAAGCTTTGACTAAAGTGATCAAATTCTTCTTCGGGTCTGGCCTAGCAAGAGCAAGTATCATTGGCTTGCGTGGATTGGTAAAGAAGCGCATGATCTGCAGCAATGCAGAAACAGTATAAATCTGAAAGTTTCACTCAGAAAGGATATGAAAGCTTCCCACCTAATTTGCATTGATGAGAAAAGAAATCATAATAGCACACCTCTCCACCAAGAAACATATTAAGAGCAGAGAAAATATATTAAACCTCTGACCAAATAGGTGGATCTGAAGCTCCAGAACTCTCGTTTCCATCTATTTCTCCATCAATATCTCCATCTTGAACAGAAACATTACGGAATTCCATTCCAGGAGGGATCACCTGAAAATTTTGATTTTACGTGCATGCATGATTCAAGTAGAAAATGGAGGCAAAGCAGCACTACATCTAAAATGGACAGATATGATGTCAAGACTTACAACCATCCGCGGCATGATCCTTCCAAAGCTACTAACATTTCGTTTGATACGGGCTCTTAGCTTGCGCTCTAAAACAGGATCAAATCCATCATAGAGCCGCCACTGCTCTTCTATTTCCTGTCTTGTGCTTGTGATTATCACTTCAGAAACATCAAGAGAAATCTCCTCAGCCTCAATACGCCGCATAATCTTGTATACCGAATCTATCTCTTCCCTTGACTGCCTCCCTTGCTTCAAAAGCTGCTCTAGTTTGTCACGTCCGAGAGAGTGGCCAGTGAAAACCATTGGCACGTTTAGAACACCAGACAAAAGAGCTGCAGAGTTCCCTGCATCAGCATAATGTCCATGGATAGCAATAGGCCAGAGGGGACGCTCACTGCCAATTTGCTTGCCAAGGACCTTTGACATCTGCATAATGTGGCCGAGTGCACCATCCACAAATTCTGGAATATGAGGCCACAGAACTTCTTTAGAGAGGTACTTATCTTTAGGACCAAAAGGGATGCGGATTATATATGCACCACCGCTCTCCCCAATTTCGTCCATTTGGCTCTCGGGACTTAATGGATTTAGCATCTCTGTTGGCTCACCATATGTCCAGTCTACATCCGGTGCCATTACTTGCCTTGTTAGCAAATCAACACGATAAACTCCTGGCATTGAACCTAATGCTCTTGCTAGCTCCACAACATACTTAACCTGAAAAATGGCAGAAAGCAAGTATGCACGAAGCCAAGTCGAAACAAATTATTGAAGACATCTAGATCGACTCTGGTTTGTATACCTGACCTCCCGTATCAGAATCCCGGCCAAGTTCCATGTTTTCTCCCCTGATCAATCCATGAAGACTGCAGGGAAAAAGAGAGAAGAAAAATCATATTGATTGCAACATACTCACTTACAATCAATAGGAGCGAAAACAATCCTATACCTGATGAGGACAAGATACAGCTTCTTATCCAAATTTGCCATCATATCCACAGAATTAACTCTCGACATTCTTCCCTTCATACTATCTACGTGAACTAGCATCTCACCAACTGCATCCCCCTTTTCTCCCTCAGATAATTCCTCTGACATATCAGCAGCAGCCTGTTTACGGGCCTTTTCGCGCTCAAGACGCTTCTTTGCCTTGCGCTGTGCTTCTTCACCTTCAATCTAAAAGTGGTACATTTACGAAGACATAATCAACTATCGCAAACCAATTCATCACAACTAGAACAAGATAGATTGAATGTTTATCTACGGAATGGATGACTGACCTGTCTTTTCTTGCGTGCCAACGTCCAAATCCTCCAACACATATTCTCCAACCTCGTATTCCTCTCCTCCGAATTCCGGATTGCTGATGCCTAGTACATGCAAAATGCATGGTTATATGACAGTGTGGATATGATGCAGAATCGCACAAACAACAATTCATAGGCAAATCGCATTCATCAATCGAACAACGTCGATCGATCTCTCTCTACAATCACATTAATAAATAATTCATGAATACGTACAGTTTAAACAAATGTAAATGCATAATTAACATTTCATAATGGGAAGGAAATATGAACAAATTTCGTCGCTAGCGGTACGTACGCGAACCCAGGAGCGGTGGAGATCGGTCTCATTGAAGCCGGTGATGACCTCTTCGACGAAGTATTGGGCGGGGCTGAAGCGGCCCCGCTCCCGCAGCAGAAGAGATGATTTCTGATCGTTGATCCCGGTGTCGACGTCCAGGATGGCCTCCAGATAGCTGTTTATCCAGTCGTTTCCCGCCATTTTTCAGCTCCTCGGCGCAAATGCGGAAATGCTGTGTGCGTGGAAATGGCATTGAGAGTAGATAGAATAGAGAGAGACGGTTATTGATGAAAGGGCCACGCCTAACGTTTGACTCGGGTCTTACACTCGACCCGGATCCGCTTTACCGCCATATTAATCTCCTCCTTCTCAACTCAATAGCCTTTACCAAAATTAGAATTCAATCAATTTAATTATGAGCTTTAAACTAAAAAATCGACCGAATAAGAGTAATTTAATTTCATTCCAACCAATATTTATATTTTGTCTAATATATAAGCTACAAACCTTAACCCTGATAATTTTAGAAATTAAAAATATATTTCTACCATAGTAATCACTTCATGAATATACCAATTGCAGTTCCCAGCTCAACCCATTTTCACACTCAATTCTGTATTTTCCAATTTAAATTCAAAGACGACAAATGTTCTTGGAATCAACTAAAAGAAGGAAATGTGTTATCGTGGCAGCATATGAGAAGAATTGTATGACAGACACGTCACTAGTTAACTGATAACATCTCTTTGCAGATGTAGTAATTCTACTGGTGAAAAGATTTCGTCGTCTGTTTTGATTTCTCTGGAACTTGCCATTTAGTCAAATGTATTTTTGAGCAGATTAAAGTAAATAACTTTATACTTGAATAGTATGCAGTATAAACTTTTGTTGGATGTAGGAATGTTGCAGAAAGCAGAAGAAAGGGATAGATTACACTAGGCCTTTATTCCTTCCCATATCCTAACTCAAACTCAACAACAAAGTTGAGAGAGAGAGAGAGAGACTACTACTAGGTAGAAGGGTAAAGAAAATACTGATCTTCAGTGGAAAATGTGAAATAATTTTCTGGGCTTTGCGGAAATTGAAGAAAGATGGGATTTTTTGTGGGATATGTGCTGGGTTTTGCTTTTGGAGTTAGTATGATCGTGGGTTTTGCTCGCCACCAGCATACCAGATCAAAACGTCGAACTGATTTGGTATCTGAAATTGACAGTCTTCATTAAATACCGATTTCAATTTTATGTCAGTGTTTCATCATCTGACTGAAACTGGATTGTTGATTTGGAAATGTGTGTTTAGGCGGCTGCAGTTGCATCTTTTGCCCGGATGACTGTTCTAGATTCAAGAAAACTCCTTCCAGACAAATTTTGCCCTTCTTGGGTTGTCTTCACAGAGAGACAGAAGGTAAGTCTCTGTAATTCCTTATTTGTTTTTCATTTGGATATATATGTTGTTTGAAATGACTGTCTTTATTAATGATTTGCAGTTAAATTGGCTCAATAGCCACCTTGACAAACTTTGGCCTTATATTGACGAGGTTAATTAATTTCTTTCTTTGATGAGATTGTGCACATCTTTTATTTTGGATTGGGGTTTTTAGCCTTTTGTTTTTGTTGCACAGGCAGCATCCCAAGTAATAAGAACGTCGGTTCAGCCAGTTCTTGAGAAATATAAATCTGCAATTTTGGTATCTCTCGAGTTTTCTAAGTTGACTCTTGGCACCGCCGCACCACAATTCACAGGTGAGCTCAAATTTTTTTTCGTTCATGCACGTGTCCATGTGATATGAGCTATATGTTTGAATAGAGGGGGCTAAATCAAGAAACATTAACACTTGAATTGGGAATAATAGAGAAAAATTGACAAGTATGAGGCACCACCCTTTTTTCTTGGTTCTGAGATCAAGATTTAGGTTAATTTATGTTTTTGTTAGCCGAGTCTCTGTATATGTTTTCAAAATTTAAACTATGTAATGTGGAGTTTTGCTCTCACCTTGTGCTGCTAGTTGAGGATTGCTTTTGTAGAGTTCAAGTGTGTAACTACCCTTGTTGAGTGCAACTTTTTCTTCACTTGCATTTAAAATAATATATGAATGCTAGGTTATGACCATAATTATGTGAATTTATCCATTTCCCTCTTTAAGACTTTGCTCAACATGCCTCATTTTTTTGTTTTTCGCAATCTCAAATAGGAGTTTCCATAATTGATGGTGAACCCGACGAGGTTATCATGGAGTTGGAGCTGCAGTGGGACGGAAATCCGAAGATTGTTCTTGATATTAAGACCAGAGTTGGTATTTCACTACCTATACAGGTACCAGCAACTTGTACCATGAGTAGCATTACTCGCAACTTATCCCATCTCCGTTATTTGCAGTTTAGCTTTCTTTTACCGTTTCATGTGGTGGGAAATATTTAGATCTCTTAGATAATAAATCATCATTACTTTTCTTGGTGCAGGTGAAAAATATTGGATTCACTGGGGTTTTCAGGATAATATTCAAACCATTAGTTGACGAGTTACCTTGTTTTGGAGCTCTTTGTTATTCATTGAGAGAAAAGGTGATTCCTAAACATTGTCGAACCATCTGTAAAACTGATCATGGCTAAGTTTTCTCTTTCCAGTGTGTGTTCAAGTTTGTGGTATAAAGTGGCTTGAAAAGGAACTTGCATATGTATTGTGATTTTCATGCTGAGATACTGATATTCATATATAAAGGGCATTGTGTTACCATTGTTTATCAGTTCTTGGTGCTTTACTGAGTGTCTCATGTTTGTGTTTTTACCTGCAGAAAAAACTAGACTTTACGCTGAAAGTAGTCGGTGGAGATCTATCATCAATTCCAGGCATATCTGATGCTCTTGAGGTTTGAAAAAATCTCTTATTGAATCCTCTTAACCCGAAGAAATCTGTAGATGGGTAATATCATATTCCTTATTAGGCGCACTAGGGAGCATAAACCCGAGAGTTCTCTCATGCTTAATGTTACAGAATCTGCTCTTGGAAAGTCATTCCAGGATGAAGGGAAATTTAAGAAAAATTAAATGTTAGGACAGCACCAATAACCCTTGTTTGCTGGTTTGCATCTAGGTCGTTGCCCCCTTGAGAGCATACCAATATACTCTCCTAATCTTGCGATTATGTCCCTAGTAATCCTTACTGAAATATTGATAGAGTGACAACGCTATCTACTTAATTTGATGCTATGCTCTTAAATACTGGTGCTTACTTAGTCGATTATCTGAAGAATTGAGTATTGATTTAGTAAGGCACCACTTGTCTTGTGTTGGTAGGAAACAATACGAGATGCTGTGGAAGATTCTATCACGTGGCCAGTCCGTAAAATCATACCCATAGTACCTGGAGATTACAGGTCAACTATCTCTTCATCCTGTAACCAACGCAGAAGCTTTTACATCGGAGATATTATTTCTCCATCAAGTTATCTTTTGCTTCCTACAGTTATCTAGAGTTGAAGCAAGTTGGGATTTTGGAGGTGAAGCTTATAGAAGCTAAGGATTTAACAAATAAAGACATCATTGGCAAGTCCGATCCGTTTGCTGAGTTATTCATTCGTCCACTACGTGACAGGATAAAAACCAGCAAAACAATTGTGAGAATATTGGCCTTCATTTATTGATTGTTTCTTGTCTTTCTAGTTTGTAATAAACTGCTTTAATATTTATTAGGACAACCAAACAAATCCAATCTGGAACGAGCACTTTGAATTTTCTGTGGAGGATGTATCCACCCAAAATTTGACAATTAGAGTTTATGACGATGAAGGGATTCAAGCTTCTGAGTTCATTGGTTGTGCTCGACTGCCACTGAGAGAGCTTGAGGCTGGTAAGGTGAAAGATGTATGGCTGAAACTGGTGAAGGACCTCGAGGTCCAACGAGACCAGAAGAACAGAGGTCAGGTGAGCTAGAAAAAACCGTTTTCTATTTTATGGTACTTTGCATTTGAAACATACACTCGCTATTTAAAAATCGCAGAGAAAAAGTGTACTCTACTGATGCATTTTTCCTCGTTTATCATTTATTCGTGGGATTTCCTCAGACTCATGTAACTTGTTTTGTGACATCTATATATGTCTGAGTAAAGGTGCATCTGGAGATCCTGTACTATCCACTGAACGCGAGTAGTGAATTGTATAATCCTTTCGACCCTGACTCTGGATTGACGATGATGGAGAAGGTCTACAAACATGCCGAGGATACAGTGGATTCGTTGGCATCTACTTCAGAGATGAAAAAGGAAGTCATTGTCAGAGGAGTTCTTTCTGTGACAGTGATCTCCGCAGACAACTTGCCAGCTAAAGATCTAATGGGAAAGTCCGATCCTTTTGTGACGCTAAAACTCAAAAAGTCTGAACAGAAGGAGAAAACAAGGGTAAGATGTGAATGATCCTTTTGGCTTTGATCACTTCTGCCTGCACACTTTCTTGAAACAAACGTCTATAATCAACAAATGTGGTCCTCGTATATTCAGGTGCTGAATGAGACGTTGAATCCTGTTTGGAATCAGACATTCGAGTTTGTTGTTGAGGACGGGTTGCGCGAGTTACTAATTTTGGAAGTTTACGACCATGATTTATTCGGAAAGGTATGTATAACAGCAGAATGAACTTCCCTTCTCCGTTCTCATTTCATCTTAATTAGTCAAGTATCTTATACACTAGCCACAGCCTGGAGGAAGGTTTGAACATAAACGCGTTTCCTTCCTTATCAACGGGATTTTCTCGTAGCTAGATGATACGTTCGCTCGCTCGCTCTCAATCTTGCTCGCTGGCTGTTGGTTCTCTTGCTTCAAACGCGTAGTGTGTGTGTTTTGTTAGGTGTATGAATCGCGCATTACTCTTATACTCGATTTTTCAGGACAAAATTGGAAGATGCATCATGACGCTGACCCGGGCTATTCTGGAAAGAGAATTTACAGAGAGTTTTCCTCTCGACGGCACTGAGTCTGGAAGGTTGAATGTGCGTGTCAAATGGACGCCACAAACGATTACTCGAGATTAAACGAGCCTAAGCCTACTCCTCTACTTATCAATGTATACACAGGTGTAGTGTTTTCGATCATTATATCGTGTGAGTTAAACCAACGTTTCAACAGTTTTCGGTTTTTCTTCTTTTGGCGGGAAGCTCTGTAAATTTTACAGTACAAGTCTGATGCAGGTTACTTGTCAGCAAAAATCACATGCAATATATATCTTGTAATTTCATTAATCAAGATTATTGAAATGAATTTGAAAGCAAGTAAAATAAAATAAAAAATATCAGATCCCACATTTATGTATGAAGCATATATCATATCGATTTTTGATATTTCTATTGAATGGTAACACTGAAGATTAATTTTTATGTAAATTTCTTTACTTTATACATAATGATTCATTTTCGGAATCATGAAAGGGATAATCTGTCCACATAAAGCCTAGCCGACGTCAAAAGGCAAATCTTGAATGAGAACGATACCATCTTTCCAAGATTCATGTAGTTGCAACTTGTGAGGAGATTTTGCCTCGAGAAACATAAGAGAAATTCCATCATCATCTTTAATCAATCTCATCTAAGAAAAGGGATCAATTTCGGAGCATAGATTAATTGTTCCTACTGGATAAACAAAGCTTAAAGTCTACGTGAATTCCCTCTTTTTATTTACGTATTGCTCCCTCTTTTCGTCTACAGCTTCTCTGTCATTGTTCATTGTTGTAATCATTTGCTGCTGATTTTTCTCCATTAATCTGCACATTGCATTCTCCTCAAACCCGACAAATTCCTAAGCCTTTTGATTTTATGGTATTTTATTCGGGTTCATACCAATTGTCCAACTTTAGACATTTAGGATCGACAAGATATCGAAGATTGAAAAACATATTATTTTGTCACAATTTCCGTTATAATTTGTAATCTGGGTTTTTGTTGAAGTTGTGATGGATTGGAGATACAAGGGTGGTCTGATGTTGAATGGTGTGGTGGTCTTCATTTGGGTTTCCTCTGCTGAGGTCACTCAGGTCAGGAATTTTCTTTCTACTTTATTTATCTCTTTAATTCTATGGTTTTGAATCTTTGTTTTTTCATCCTAGTTAGATTTTGCTTTACTTGTTTGTGTATTGATACTATGTTCATTGCATGAATGTGATGTCTTTGGCTACTTTTGTATGTCCCATTTAAGTTTGATTATCAACTCTTATTATGGTATCTGGTTTTGGTTCTTGGTCTGGATGAAAATCCATATTGATGTGGTGGTAATTTTGTGAATTACAGCATATTTTCAGAGTGTATGAGCAACCATTTGCAGTGACATATCTGGGAGCTTCTTTAATGGTGATTTATTTGCCTATATCATTTGTGAAAGAGTGGATGTGTAATTGTCTCAAGAGACGCTCACCCGAATCTCCTTTGAACTACATTGGAGGACCGAGATTCTTTGAAACGGATAGTCGAGAATCTTTCAGTAGAAAAGACAGCGACTTAGACCTTTCCCGACACGAGGAAGGAATGGCTTTAGTTGGTGAACATGGAGATGGTGGTAGAGTTATGAGATATAAAAATGAGATTGCAATGAAACAAATTGCTAAATATGGATTCTACATTGCACCTCTTTGGTTTATCACAGAGGTAGTTCCTTGTTCAATCAAGAAATTGGTTTTATAACTTTGAGTTTCACAAGTATAATCCATTTTATGTTGCAGTACTTATCAAATGCTGCACTTCTACGTACAAGTGTTGCAAGTACGACTGTTTTATCGTCTACCTCAGGATTGTTTACTCTCCTGATTGGTGCATTTCTGGGGGAAGACTCCATAAATGTAGCGAAGGTAGTTTCTGTGTTGGTGAGCATTCTTGGTGTTGTGATGACAACTCTAGGAGGGACTTGGGCCTCTGATGATGACATACAACTAGATTCTTCGTCGTAAGTCCTTTGATGATATATATTCTTGAAAAAGAGATGTTGATGAGGTTATTGAGGTTTGAACATGATATGTAGGAGACGAACGCTTGTTGGGGATGTTCTTGGACTGCTATCAGCCGTGACGTATGGCTTATTCACAGGTTTGCTGCTCAATGTATATATACTGAATCAATGCAAGGATGTTTGTATGTATTAATGTGTGGTGGTGGTGCAGTACTTCTTAAGAAATTCTCCGGGCATGAAGAGAGGAGGGTGCAGAAGTTGTTTGGTTATATTGGATTATCTACACTTGTTTCACTTTGGTGGCTAAGTAAGAGTAGTGATTTTGTGATCTTGTGTGATAGATACTAGTGTTGAATATTGTAAGTGATGTGTGAAATTGTGATATCAGTTTGGCCACTCAAGGCTATGGGGATGGAGGCGGAGTCGACGTTTCCAAGCTCGGGTAAGGTGGCTGAGCTTGTGGTGGCGAATGGACTGATCGGAAGTGTGCTCTCCGACTATTGTTGGTAAGTGGTTGTGGTGGTTGTGTGTGGATATATTAATGCCCTCCACAATCCACAAGAGTCTGAGGTTCATATATAGTCTTAATTATAGGGCGTTAAGTGTGGTGTGGACGAGCCCACTGGTGGCGACGTTGGGGATGTCTCTGACGATTCCGGTGGCGATGCTGGCTGACATGATCATCCATGGACGACACTATTCGCTTATCTATATCATTGGCTCTATTCAGGTTTGATGTTATTAATCAAGCAAACTAATGCTATGCTAGTATTTATTTGGCGTGTTGATTTTGTAATTGCCATTTTCAGGTATTTGCTGGATTTATAATAGCCAATCTTTCTGATTGGTTATCAACACTATGATACCACAGCCACCGGAGATCATATTTCATTCAAACACTACATCTAACTCAACACTATGATTGTTTATCAACACTTGCTCTGCCCATCCGCTTGATTCGTAAAATTGGAGAGACCATCGAAATCCAAGAATGTCCAGTTTGTACCTCTTGCCTTGCCTGGGCTTTGCAGTGGTCGGGTGTTGCTGCTGCTGTTCTTACTTCTTGGGTAGTTGATACAATACAAGATAGGCTTTGCTTTTATACCTCAACAACATTAAACAATATTCAAGATTTAGTCATCTCATTTGATTTGTTTCTTTGCGTGTTACCAATTGTGGTAATTAATTTATTGAATGGATGACCCTTATGGAAATTGATAAATAAATACTAGAAAGTCTAACCACAATATTAATAATAGCACGATCAAAATAATAATATGATATGAACAAACATATAATATGCATCGGATATTATTAGAAAGTTGTTGTTACGACTCTTCCAACATATTTTCAATTTAAGGTTGGATGGTGTAATTGAGATAATCCATGGTTTCCAAGTATTGTATTTGTTCCTTCATTGCTCCAACTAACTTATAATAAAGAATTTTTGATATGATATGTCCATATTTCTTAAATAAAAGATAAATTAAACAACAACATAATCACCAGATTTAATAACAAAACTAACCCTCCCGAAAAATGGACTCGTCGCCGAAACCCGAAAACCACGATCCGCCGCCTCAGACCGACGCCGCACCCACGCTCCTGGATCTGAGCAGCTGCCAGCTGCGCGATCTCAGCTCCCTCGACCTGCCGCCCACTCTCGTCGAAGTAGACCTCACGGCGAACCGCCTCACGGCGTTAGACCCCCGTCTCTCCCAGCTCTCAAATCTCAAGAAGCTCTCTCTGCGCCAGAACCTCCTTAACGACGATGCCGTCCTCCCCTTGTCGTCCTGGCACTCCATCTCCGCTCTCCAAGTACTCTTTTTCTTTTCCCCTTCTTTATTTCTGTTGATTTAATCTCTTTCTAGGTTAACTTGGTTTCCCCCTTTGTTGTTGTTTGGTATGAGATTGTCTATTGTTTTAATTTGATTTTCAAATATCCTTACTTTGTTTTTTTCATTTTTTGATTGAGAAAATAAGGGTTTTCATTTAACAGGACTGAGTTACATTTCCTGTTATGGTCTTGTATATTACTGCATTCTCCAGCCATAACGCATAAAACGAGAAACATTAGTTCCTGTGTTGCATTATCTTAATTTCTGTACAATGTTGTGTCAGCCTTGTGAAGAATTAGCTCTAATAGACCTCATTAAGTTTGCTTGCGGAGCCACAAGAACTGGTCTTTGCCTTCGTGGAGCATGAATTAATGGCAACTTCAACTACATTGAAATAGTCTTGCGTATATATTTTCTGTGTCTAATATTTTGAGCTTTTTATGTACATTTTTGTATTGATTCAATGAGATGACACTAATTTCTACTTATGTGGGATAGATATAGTTAGAGAGTGGGGTGGAGTTGTATGCTTTAGGCGTACATTGTTTACATACTTACAGAGAATGTGTTCTTTCTATTTTTTTTTTAGGAGCTAGTGGGTTTCCTTGAAAGCATGTGATGTATATCTAACTCCTAACTCATACAGTAGATGATCTGTTGAGTCTTTTCTGGAGGAATAATCTTGTAGTACCTGACTTTATGAATTAAATATCTCTGAAGTGCAAATGTGTTTCTACATGGGATGGATGTGCAAATGAGAGTAAATTATGGATTTGATTTATTTGGTATGTTAGGATAGTCTTCTTGCATTAAAGATGCTTATTGAAATACCGTATGATGGATAAAGTAATCCTTAGAGATATCAGAAGAGCCTATTTTTCTTCTTGACTTAATGACATTTAGTTAAGGCAATCTGGAATTTGTTTGTTTATTAAATCCAAATTCCACATAGTTAATGGGTATATTGATGTGGTTCTTGTTCTTTTGCAGGAGCTGGTGCTGAGGGATAATCAGATGAAGAAAATTCCAGATGTCACCATATTCAAAATGCTTCTGGTCTTTGATGTTTCATTTAATGAAATTACTTCCCTGAGTGGGTTATCCAAGGTTTCAAACACACTCAAAGAACTATATGTGTCCAAAAATGAAGTGACAAAGATAGAGGAGATTGAGCACTTCCATGAGCTGCAAATTCTTGAGCTCGGGTCCAACAGACTACGGGTTGGGTCCATTTCTTTAAGGATATGTTATATTAGCTATTTTTCACATTTATATAAGTATGCATTGTCTGCTCATGGATCAAACAAGTGTAGCTCCATGAGTTGGAAGTATATACTAATTTGGATCCTTGTGTGAGAAGGTCTGATTTGGAATCATGAAATTTGAAACACTCAAGCAACCTGATGCATGCGAATGTTTATTTTTGTGTCGTCCCTTTGCTACTTCAATTGGCTAGATTGGAAAATATAAAATATTTGCTTCGCCTGAACTATGGATGGACAGTGGGTACATGATTATTTTGGCCATTTAACTGAGTCTGGTTATCAGGTAATGGAGAACCTAAATAATTTGTCATCCTTGCTAGAGCTATGGCTTGGGCGCAATCGTATCCGTGTCATTGACCTTTGTGGACTAAAATGCATTAAGAAGCTCAGCCTTCAAAGCAACCGCTTAACATCTATGACAGGACTTGAGGTAGCCACATGGACTTAATGATGCTACATTTACAGAAATTTCCTTAAATTCAATTTCTTTTTGAGAAGAGTTTCTGCATAATTGCAGATCAATTCACATCTTATTTTGCCATGATGTGCAGGAATGCGTTGCACTCGAAGAATTGTACTTGAGCCATAATGGTATTGCAAAAATGGAAGGCTTATCAACTCTAGTCAACCTCCGGGTCTTGGATGTGGCATCAAATAAGCTCACAGAAATAAATGACATTGCCAACTTGACAAGGTGTGGAAATCAATCCAAAAAAGTGATGCATTATATAACACTTTTCTTTGTTACCTTTCTGATGTTTGGTTACCAGGTTGGAAGATCTGTGGCTTAATGACAACCAAATAGCGTCGCTGGATAGCCTAGTTGAAGGTGTTGCTGGCTTCAGGGAGAGTCTCACAACCATCTATCTTGAGCGCAATCCTTGTGTATGGCTTATATAGTATCTTTACTCTCCTTATTCAATTCAGTAAGCATAATCTTCGTGTTAGTGATGTTGTGATATTTTGTTGGCATTGCAGGCAAGTTCTCCCAACTACATGTCTAGGATGAGAGAAATATTCCCCAAAATTGAGCAAGTTGACTCTGAGATGTTTGCATAGAGCTCTCTGCATAAGCGGTTTTTTTGTTTTTTTGGTTGGAGGACAAGCTAGTTTTGGCAGGTGTTGATGACTTTTGACTCATTGGTTTGGAACTTATTCCCCAAATGTAATTGAAGTGTGTAGTTGTTTCTGATTGTAAAACGGCTACTTAGTTGTGATATTGAAGAAATTAGAAATGCAGCGTCACAAAGCAGACAATTTCAATAATTATGAATTATGCACACCCAGAAACAATTTAAAATTTAAATAGAGATACGAGCAATATAAGCTATTGATCAACTTAAAATATGAAAGAATGGGTTGGGCCAATCAGGTAAAGGCCCACTAAGATGGTCAGAGGCCCATCAATCAGCAGTTAAAGAAGTGTGCGAAAATGCTGAAATATTCATTATTTAATTCAACGCTATTGCACACTCGTTTCTGCAGCTGCTTTGAAAATTATTTTTCACTTTCTTTCCGAATCTCACTTCTTCGCCATAAACACTACATTCACTGTTGCTCTCTCTCTCTCTCTCTCACCCCCACCCCTTCTTTTCCCGAAAAACGGCGTTGCTTAGTCAATGCGGTTTACCTAATCTGCCTTTCTTCACAGAGGTAACTTCACTTTCATTCTTTATCGCTTTTTCTTGTAATTCAATTTTGTCAGCCGTTATGTTTATCAATGCTATGTCTACGATTGTTTGGTGGTTGTGTGCATCTCTTATAATTAATCTGCCAGAAATTCTGGTTATATTTCATTATTGTGTGGAAATGTGGTCAACCACGAAATGTAATGAAATTGTTGAAGAAGAAGGCTATCCTTTTCATAAATTAGTTAACTTAGATTAATTTTCTGCTGATTTTCACTCTGTTCTTCGCTCGTGTTTCTCTTCCGAGATGTGCTTTTTTTTTTTCTTCTTTCTAGACAGTGGAAGGAACCTTCTTTTCTTTTGGTTTGAGAAAGAAGAGAAAAATTTCTTTTCTGTTACTGTGTGTTCTGTTAATGTGATGAAGTTGGAATACTGAATGTTTGTCTGCCAAAAGTAAATTGTGCCACAAATTCTTAGCTGATTGCCCGTATGGTTCTAATCAACATTAGGCTGCAATTCTTTTAGGATTATGCCTTAAATCAAGTAGGTCAAGTGTGCATTGGAGTGATCAGTGTCTATGATTAACCTCATCTGGCTGGGAAAAATGCATCTTGGACTGCCTTGTTTGTTTCTCTTCTAAATTCAGTTTGAATTCTTCTTTTGTAGGATGGCTTTCTCCTGTGTGATTCATAGACTTGTTGGAATTGTTTTTGTTTTTTGATGAAACATCTGTAAAGAAAAAAGTAAGGAGCTTCGCCATTCATGGTACCAACAGAGGATGAAGAGTAAATACATCCCAAAACGTTATGTGATTGTTATTTTGACCTTCATCTGCACTTCTGTGTGCTACATAGAACGAGTCGGCTTCTCTATTGCATATACTGCGGCTGCTGATGCTGCAGGAATAGATCAATCGAGCAAGGGCATGATACTGTCAACATTCTATTATGGTTATGCCTGCTCACAAATTCCTGGTGGTTGGGTGGCACAAAAAATTGGAGGAAGGCGTGTTCTTCTATTTTCATTTCTTTTGTGGTCTCTGACTTGTGCTTTTGTACCACTGGATCCAAATCGAGTTGTAATTTTGGTTGTAGCCCGGTTGCTTGTTGGGGTGGCCCAGGGCTTCATCTTTCCCTCCATTCACACTGTACTAGCACAATGGGTGCCCCCACATGAGAGGTCCAGATCTGTATCTCTCACAACTTCAGGAATGTATTTTGGTGCAGCTGCAGGAACACTTATCCTCCCTAGCCTTGTAAGATTGAAAGGTCCGCAATCTGTATTTCTTGTTGAAGCGGCTTTAGGCATCATGTGGTCTCTACTTTGGTTGAAGTATGCCAGTGATCCACCTCGCTCTGAACATCCAAAGGCTACCGCTGCTGGTTTTGGTGAGTCCTTGCTTCCGATCAAAGGAACTCAAAAGGCGAAAGTAGAAAATGGAGTTCATGCCATGAGAACGGCAAAAATCCCATGGAAGAGGATAATTTTCAGCTTGCCAGTCTGGGCAATTGTTGCAAATAATTTTACTTTCCACTATGCTCTTTATGTACTCATGAATTGGCTTCCTACATACTTTGAGTTAGGCCTCAACAGTAGTCTTCAAGAAATGGGTTCCTCTAAGATGATTCCTTATCTAAACATGTTTCTGTTCTCAAATATTGGTGGGATTATGGCGGATCACTTGATTACCAGGAGAATTATGTCTGTGACTAAAACAAGAAAGCTTTTAAACACACTGGGATTCGTGGTGGCATCGTGTGCATTGATTTGTCTTCCCTTGTTTAGAACGCCTAATGGGGTTGTCTTCTGTTCCTCAGTGGCTCTTGGTTTCTTGGCACTTGGAAGAGCTGGATTTGCCGTTAACCATATGGATGTGGCTCCAAGATACGCAGGAATCGTTATGGGGGTGTGTAATACAGCTGGTACCTTAGCTGGCATAGTTGGGGTCGATCTTACAGGTCGACTTCTGGAAGCTGCTAAGGCTGCGCAGTTGGACCTGACAAGTCCAGAGAGCTGGAGAGCAGTTTTCCTTATCCCGGGGTTACTCTGTATCTTCAGCTCAATAGTGTTCCTTGTATTATCAACAGGGGAGAGAATTTTTGATTGAGGTGTGTAGAGCTGCCTATTTAGTATGAGCAGTCATTGAAAAAGGTATAGGTTTTAGTGGAAATCATTGCTTGGCTGGCTGCTAGTTATTTAGAAGAACTGCTACTGGCACTGGCAGGAGAAGTAATCTACTTTACAAGCATTGAGAGTTGATATATTCTTATAGCTGCTGCATAAATTGTAACATTGAATATACACATCATGGATTTCAATTTGCCCCCTCCATCATTCAAACATGGCATATCATATTTATTTTACTCTTTTTTTGTCTCGTTTTTCATTATCATTAATGGAAAATTCATTTGAATACATGCCTATGATTAGATCTGGAATTAATAAACACTTTCAGTTTTGTGTATCTGAAGTAGTGGAAGTGTCATTGGGCGATTACAGAGTTTTTGTACTAATTAAAAATCCAGCATAGATAACGACTACAAGTTTCTCATCTTAACAAAAAAAGAAAAAGAAAAAGAGTAACTGAAACAAGAAACAAGTTTAGAACACATAAATTATACTCTCCAAGTGAGAGACATTTTCATAAGCATTATTTGTGCTCATCATCATCATCTTTGGCATACAAAAACCCTCTTGGGTCATCCCCTGTGGCGTGGCGGCAGTGGCGCCTCTCTCTTCCATATATCACCCAAAAAAGTAGCGACAGTATCACTGCAGTGGCCACCATCACCAGCCCAACATACACCCGTTGGCTGTATTTTTGGAGCCCGGGACAGTAGTTGGTCTCTACGTCCATGAATGTCTGCCTCGCATAACTGCAATCTTCAAGTTGGATGAGGAAGGGACTGTACTGGTACACATCCACTGTTGCAGATGCCACTGGGCGATGCACAACACACGTAGCCACTCCACACCTTCTTAGAGCAGAGGAGCTGCCATAGGGCTCCCTTGGGCGGCAACAGTAGCAGACACAGATGAGAGATAAGCATATCCTAAAGATAACAAACCAGATTGCAGCAATAGCAAAAAAAGGAGCAGCAGTGTAACTCACAGACTGCAAATTGCAACATATATGATTCAACATTAATGACTTAATATATATATATATATATATATATATATACATACATTTGAAAATGATCAAGAGGGTCTTTTCTGTAAGTTGTCCTTGGACCTAACACAAGATTTGAGTCCAAATCTTGTTCATACAAGTTGTTGGGTGCAAGAAACATATCTGCACACGCAGTAGCTTCCATGAAATATATACAAGTTTGAGCCCACAAATGGAAACCAAACATTCAGTGGAGTTACCTGGAGATGGCTGGAATGCGTCGTAGAAAGAGAATCGTCACCGAGTGAAAATGGAAATGGCAACAGAAAAGTGGTGGTGACAAGGGAGGAATACATTATTCTTCATCAGGAATGCTGAAATTGTTCTCTCAGAAAAAAAAGTGGGGGGGGGGGGGAGTTTAACAGGCATGTTTAGAGCACTAAAACTCAGTTGACTACGGTTTTTCATCCAAAACAACAAGGATGCTTCGCTCTCTACAACACATAGTCCCACAACTCAGGTAAAAGTTGCACTTTCACACATCCATCGAAGCCGTTTGTCTATTTGTGTTTGCCTCAACTTCTTAGCAAGACAAAGATAATAGTCAGCTACAGCTATAATTACGTGATTTAGTTTCACCTTTTTTACTATTATAACCCCTTTCCTTTCCTTCTTTTTTTCCCACTTCTATTTTTAATCATTTACTATGATGATCAAACAAGTTAAGCCAAACTTTTGGTTCAGCCATTCTGAGGCTGGAAAATATTTTGGTCTGATGAAATCGTGCAAAGAAACCAGCCATAGATCAAGCCCATCCAAATTTAGTTTAGAGAATCCATTTATTAAAATAAAGGAAAGTTTTGACGATTTTCGATTTAAAAAATGGCAAACAAATAAAAGCGTCCAATCAGAATTAAGGTTATTAAAACTTTTGTTATCATGATAAAAATGCCAATGGAAATTCTACTGCCCCGGTTAAGATATGATATATTTGGTAAGACAGTTCAACTGACTTTTGATATATATTGTTTTGACAAATTTGGCCATACAATTTTCTTTCTACACCCTTCTTTTATTTGACTCAAAAAATTCTGAATGAATCATCAACTGAGTTCTCATTTCTCAAGGCGAGGATGTGTGCCAACACTAGTGTAACCATGAATTAATGTTCACTTTTAAGACAGTCAACATCATATGATGAATAGCCATTTCAAAGCATATTATTCGAGTTGATAAAGCACATTCACCCTTAGCCAGACACAATTAGACCACAGAAAGGGGCAGACAAACAATACGATAGAATTGAAGACTACATTCAAGAAAGCTGAAAGCAAGACTGGTATAGAATAAAAAATGGGCAGGCTGGAAAATTTGAAGCCTCCAGGCAAATCCACAACTTACATTTCAATCCGGATTAAAAAAAAAAAAAAAAAAACCTAGCCTCATGTTTCTAAAAGTACTAACATAGAGAAAAAAAGATATGCAATTTATAAGCTCACATCCCTGTAAAGGCCTTCTTCCCAAGACCGGAAGAACCAGCTGGTATCACCTTAAGCACATTAAACCTCACAGTCTTGGACAAGGGTCTGCATTTTCATAGAGAAATGCATCAGGCATACTCCTCCTACAACCAAAATGACAGAAATATGTTGAAAACTAACCTGCACTGGCCAATGGTGACATGGTCACCTTCTTTCACACGAAAGCATGGAGAAATGTGGGCTGGAATATTCGAATGCCTCTTCTCGTATCTATGTAAAAAACCAAATCAATCAGAAAGATGAAACCGGCAGCGCAGCAGCAGCAGCAGCTACATTACCAGAACAGAAATTATACCTTTGGTATTTCTTCACCCAGTGAAGGTAATTCCTTCGAACAATGATTGTTCTCATCATCTTAGCACTGTGACAAGTTCCAGCCAGAATACGGCCTCTAATGGAGACATCACCAGTGAAAGGGCATTTCTTGTCAATGTATGTGGCTGAAAATTTTAAGAAATAACAATGCTAAGCATAGTATAACCTAAATCATAAATCTAAGATAGCCATCAGATGAATTACACATGAAACAGGTGTCTTTTCTCAAAACTAGAGACATCAAACATAAAATAACAGCCGCAAAAGGACCACATTATAACAGCTATCAATACATACGAATCAAAGATGAAATTTTGGACTCAATAAAGATCAACTACGGCTACAAACGAAAAAATCCCCAACGTGTCATACAATAGAATCTTCGCATAAATTATATAATCAGACGTATCCGAAATAAAAGAAAGAAAAAATTGAAATAAAGTATCAGACCTTCAGTAGCCTCGCGAGGCGTCTTGAAACCCAATCCAATGCTCTTCCAAAAACGGTTGCCCCCTTTCCCTGGCCGCTTACCCTTCCCCGCCTTCTTCGAGCTGGCAAAAGGAAAAGATTTGACGGATCAAAGATTGAGAAAATCTTTTAATCTTAACACAGATTAGTTTGATCATACTATTCATACCAAAGGAACACCTTGGGCTGCTTCAGGAACGCCTTTTCAGTCTGAATATACAAATAAAACTCTCAGTTAGTCCAAAATTATGGCGAATATGAGAAGGCACCGAGACGGAGTTTACCTGCTCAGCCATTGTAGCTCACTCCGGTGTTTAGATGAAAATACGGGAAGCAGCGGCGGCGACGGCGGCAATAAAACCCTAGCGACGAGAGAGCTCAGACGTCAGATGTTATGTCTCTTTATATATGGAGTTCATAGTTCAAAATTTGTGTAAAAAAATTACATGGCGCCCCCTGAACTATTGCCTATTGATGGAACTGACCAGTCAATTAATTTTTATTCCTTGCAAAAGAAAAAAAGAAACAGAGATTATCATTGGATATCTCAATCCTTGCTTTCAGGCAATTCTGAACTTATGTTTTTTTCTTTTTCTTCATTTGTTCAACTTTCCAGTATTTTAGTTCAAGAAATTCATCTACCTATGCACCAATACATGCATCATTATCAAAATCCAGCAGTAGATTGCCCCAAACTTTGATAGTTTCTTTTAAAAATGTAAAACGCTGGATTTCCAGATATTGATGCAATGGTCCATCTCATTCTTGTGGTACGGAAAGACAATAAATACAAGATTGGAACATTTTATGTTATGCAACACAAGAGAAAAAGACAATACAAAGTTAAGTGGTTGGCTAGGCAGCATAGCATAACCTTCCGCACTCACAAATAACAAGATAAGACGGATTGTCGACTTGTACATTATTATTTGCAACCATGCCAGGGTGCCACCTCTCTCTGTCTCTCTCTCTCCCCCCTTCTCTCTCTCTCTAACCTAATGAATAAAGAATAGCGTAACTTGATGAAGTCGACGAGGATCACCCAATAATAGAAAAATGATATTCATGAAAAAAGAAAACCAAGGAAATTATGTACGTCTCTGTTCGACTCTCTTATCATATAAAACGTTAGCTGCCAGCCAAAGTCGTCATCTCAGCCCTCAAATAACCTTCTTCCACTAATGGTTCGATGCTACTCCCTCTGCACCATGGCGAAACCAAAAGAAGAAACAAAGATACGTCATTGTGCTCATCAAACAAGATATATCTTTATTGCATATTTAGACACATCACATCTAATGTAAGTAACTCCGGTCACCACCAAGAGTGTTACCCTAGCCTAGGGGTCACTCCTCAAACTATCACATCTGCTAAAATATAGCGAGACCTAGTAGCAGGGTCTACTATTCAAGACTTACTGCAATGGTTGGATTTTCTTCGTATGAGGTCAATGTGTAGTATATGCAGCATAGAAGCGAAATAGGAAGGAGAAAAACAGAGAAAATCAAAAGGTTATAATGAATGCCAATACCCTCTGTCGTTTTTTATTTGCTTGTGACTGAGAGCCCCTCCTGCGACGAGAAGATCCCTGATCTCTGTTGTCATCTCCCTGCACATGCCATAAACACAGAATATCTTTTAGAAACACAAGGATACTAGTCTTTATCTAGGTTGAGCTGCAACCATCTAAAATCAGTCCTTCCAAGAAAGCCCACTTTACCTGCATTTCATCTGCATTTGCTCCTTCGGTGGATGTCCTGTTATCCTCACCTCTGGTGTTCTCAGAGAGCATTGGCATTATCTGGCGCAGAATATTAGATAAAAGTACCCCTTCTTCACTCACAGCAGATGCTGATTCCTGAGAATTGTGAGTACCTTGAGCAGCTTCAGCATGACTTGGAGCAGAAGCTGAATGTGGGAGCTCGGTACTTTCACTGAGGATCTGACCCCCTGGAAATATACTACTTAGTAGTTGCTCGAGTCCTCTGACCTGGGCAGAAAATCCTTGATCATTAAGTGCTTCAGAAGGTAAACTGCCGCTCCCTGAAAAAGTGTGTAATTAAATTAGCCTATAACGATCACTCCACAGATTTGGTTATCACTGCTTTCCACTCACTTATTAAGAAAAATGAGCTGATTTCTCATCAAACAATCCACAATGATAGGTGATCAAATGCTGGACTTGAGCAAAAACAAAAAAATAGACTAATTTACTTTCGTGCTTTACGGTTTGTTTCTATCGTATGTGCACTGCATAGTCGAATTTGTCATAGTGTTAGCTCATATTTCAGTCAGTTTTATCTACATATGACAAAATCAAGAAGCATCTCAGTGCATACACATTATCTTCACAGAACTCATTTTATGGCTACCACTATTAATAAGAAACCTACACATCCATAATTCATGACAAATCAGCAGCAAGAATCAATTTTAAATGGTTGCAAATTTACCATTTCCTCCAAGGATTGGAACATGTTGCTGTTGTGTTGAAGTACCAGGTTGTTCGGTATTACCATTATGATCATGATTTAGATCTGATGCTTGAGAAATTCTTGCATTATTTGAGCTTCCTGAAGATAGATGTTGAACTCTAGCCAAAACTGGATATAGGACCCCCATTGAACCACGAGATGAATCTGCACTATGCCCAACAGAGGCTGGAACTGCAGCGACTACAGTTCTAATGGGAATAGCCCTCAGTTGTGGTTCCCTATTGTGTGAGCTTGGTTCAACCGTCGCAGCATCTTGTTGCTGACTGGGACTTGTGCTATCAGGTGATGGTGTACCAGTTTGCCCTTGAGATGGTGAAGCAGTAGGCTCTCTTCGAGGAAATAATGAACCTGATTACAGAAACAAGAGAAAAAGGATTAAGATACCATGCCTCCATACACGGAGGCTGCAATTTAATAGGCACTCATCATTAAGTTCATTCTTATACTGGATAGAAACATTAGCATGAAGGAATTAAAGCTTTACAAAAGTCATCAAGTTGAACTCCACACGAGTAGAATTGCTACAGCACCTGCTCGTATTCTGATGTCAATATTTCTGGGCAGGAAACCTGCAGCAGCAGAACTTCCAGCTACACCAGAGCCATGTTGAACAGTACCCACGGGAACTGAACCAAAACTCGCCCCCGGTTGGAAAGGCAGAGGCTGAATTCATAAAACAGCAGAGAGTAAGTATGCATATCCGATTGAACAAAGTGAGGAAATTTAAATGAAAGATATGACCTGAACCATGATAGGATTGGGCCCAGTTGAAGATATGAAGACCGACGGTCCAGCATTTACCAATGCATCAGCCTAAATAATATAAGCATTAATAAACTGCTTATGAAACTACATTAAGCAATATGGTATATAAGACATCTGAAAGTGAATGAACATACCGGTGACTGACCCATTCGCAGGGTCATCATGACCCTACCAAGCTCTAGCATCAAAGCACCCAAATTTTGAAAAAGAGCTCCTGATCTTATAGCATTAGATTGAATTCTTGACCGCTCCAACGAATCCATCACACTTGACTGAGATTCAAGCTGTCCGGAAAGTTGCTGCAGTGAAAGACAGAATTTATTCTCACATAGCCCCCTAATTGCAAGAGTCATGTTTGATAACATGATCTTCAATATAATTTATCGGGGTGTAGGCTTCTCCCAACCACACAAATGAGGCTAGTAAGGGTACATAGCAAGTTTATGATTGTCTTCATCATTCCTAGGCAACTATATGTTCAACAATCTGAACAAAATACTAAATCAACCTTCTTTTTGCTAATGTGTAGGTTGAGAACATACCGACAAGCACTCAGTGGCTTGCTCAAGAAGAAGTCGTCTGGCAGATGACATCACCTCTGACAATGACTCGGGATTTAGAAGCCCTCTTGGCTCACTAGAATGCACAGCAGAGTCTAACTCTTGCCCATCAATCCCATTTTGAGCATTTGCACTTTGGCCTGAAACTGGCAGTCCAGAAACAATTTCCTAGTCAGCGGACTACAATAGAAACGACAGATCTAGTCAAAGAGGAAAATATCTTACCGTAGGCAGGAAATTCTTGTCTCAAATGGCTCAAGTACTGTAACAAAGTAGTCAATGAATCGGGTATAACCTGCAGAGAGAAAAAAAAATTTATGGACTGACATCTTAGAGGAAAGAAAAATTTAGGGCAAGAATATATAATAATCTCAAGAGATATTATAACATTTTGACATTTTGTTTTGTAAATACTCAAATAATGTTACTGATTTTCATCCATACAGAGAAGTTCATGGCTTTGAATTGAAACTAAAAAATAAAAATATAACACTAGAGCTACCAGTGGCTGCAGAGGTTCCACAGGAACAGCAACTGAAGCTGTTTGGGCAGTTTGCGGTCTGCTAGAATTTCTGCTACCACTGAGTCTAGGTGCAGTTGGGAGACGTTCCAATGGAGGTTGCTGGCCAAGAAAACCATATAAAGGATGAAAATGACCCGTGTAACTAAGAAATTAAGCTGTCCACTATATGAGCAAGCATACAAAATAAAGGTCACCTTGCTCCAAACATTTAGAAACTTACATTTAGATCAATCCCTTCAGCGCCGCTTCCAAATCTTGTAACACCAAAAGAATTAAGTACAGCAGAAACAATCTGCAACATAAATGTCACAAACATTAATTTCTAACCAAGCACACACACAGATGTGACAAGTCAAATCTACCCGATTTAGATCAGGAAAAGCTCCATCTCCCTGCTCTGATATATTGAAGGTTCCAACCACCATACCAGGGCTTATCCGACCACCTGTGTTTTGCCCTGTACTTGATGTTGGATCGGTTGCTGCAGATAGAAGAAGTTTTTTAGCACAATCTTCAAATATTGCATTAAGAAAGTAGATAAACACACTAAAGGAACAAAGTTGCATTGACAATCACAGCAGAAAAAAATTGAAAGCTCATAGCAATCCTAAAGCAAATCAGACCTGGCTGATCTGACTGCTCTACTGAGGTAGCAATGGGCTGTCTCACAACAAGATGCAGAGTGTGCCCATCTTCCACATCTACAAACATGAGGTTTAAGGAACTCAATGAAATAAACATCAACAAACCTAAGGATTAAAAACAGCTTAAGTCAGTAAAATTGACATCTTCAAAGGATGTAATATATGTGATTAAAACTGCAAAAACCATTTCTCTAAACTTCAAAACAAAAGGTAAAGAATAAAAACAAATGAAGAACAAATTGAAAACTAATACTTAAAAGGCTTAGAGAAATCAAATCAAGGACATAAAAATCGAAGGATACGATAAGCTGAGAGGAGTTGATCATCCTTCAAAACTTTTCCACGACATATAAGGCGTTGTTGCTCTGACAGGACACCAGTTACAGAAGCAATCTGTTCCTTCAGTTCGGGAACAGGCACCTGCATTACGAAAACAAATAATCTGATATTATTTTTAAACAAAGAGTACTACTACAGTGCCACTGGGAACTCATCGAAAGTTGGATATTATTGTGGATAAACTCTTCCCCGTAAATCAAATATTCCAACATTAACAATTCAACAGAGAAAACTGACTCGCACCTCCTATCCCTAACTATCTCCTTCTCTTGATGGAACATAACAGCGAGTGGACAAAGTGTACTTCGGAGCAATGAAGCTACAGTAGTTGCAACCCTGGCCTCCAAATTTAGACCACTATTCGTAAGATATATTTTTATGCCAGTCCTCCTAAACTCCCATTACGGCCAACCCTACTCTTTCCATGAGTCCACCATCATATGAACCCACAGCCACTGACATCCCATTGATTTGGATAAATAATTAAATAACAAGAAGTGGAATTTAGAACGGAAGTCTTTAATAAGTAGATTTCTGATCATCATATAAAACTAATATTAGACAGAATATTTTTTAATAAGTACCCTGGGATAGCAGAAATTCAGAAGAGAAATATATATTACACATTTATCCACCCGCAGAGTGAAAGTTTGAGAATCCAATGTCTTGATCTTGATCTGAACAGTGGTTTGAGAACATTCAGCTGCATCCCTTCCAGAAATATTTATGTGCTCTCCACCATTACTTCCCATCTTATTCGAGATCCTGAAATGGAAATAGCTAGCATGGTTGAGAAAGTAGAAGAATTTGAGCATTACCAGCTGGAAAAGGTATTTGAACATAATTTTTTTTAAATGACCCTGTCTATTATATGATTTTCATATTTTACAGACCACAGATAACCATTCAACATTGAGGTATATCAAGAAGATGAGACCAAGCTCTCAGTAGATAGTAGCGTATAAGGAAGGTGAGTGAAGAGATTGATCTCTTATATTTCCTTTCCATTTATTACCTTCTGATTCCTAACCCCACTGAGGAAATGAAAATCACCCTACAGCAGGCTATTCACCTTCTACCTAATGGCGAGCAACTTAATCACAGTACATTCTTCTGTCCATTTCTGCTAAACTCTAGATACCAAGGATCACAAGCCACCATTAGTAATCAAGAGAGATGTGTGCATTCTTAGGATGCAATTATGGCCAAAAACCTATAACAGTTCTGACAGAACAGGCGATGTTTCTGTTACCAGATTATACTAGGCGATAGCAAGTTTTGCCATTGACCACAAAAGGACAGTCCCAGAGCTCCTACCATATAGTGGGTATATGACCATTACATGTCAGGAGCAGTTTTAGAATAAAAATTTCAGCTTGAAATTGAAGTAAACTTCAAACCGCATATCCCAAGCCCAAGTAGCCATCAAGACTCAAGCCCTCGTTTTTTTTTTTTTTTTTCTTTCTCCAAAAACACTCCGCCCACCAAGGGGGCTCTTCTTGAACACTGGCAATTATTCCCAGAATCTGGAGGGCAAAAGTAAAACCCATGAAACAGAATCAAAGAAAAAACTAGAGATCCATCCTTATTTTTCTGTGTCGCCAGGGCGAAAAGCAGGAAACCATCATTTACAATCAACAAACCAAGCCGGCCGAGAAACACTAGGGCATTCCACATATGCAAGGAGCAAAAAAGAAACAAAGAATTTTCCGACATATACATCACATAAACATAGAGATTCAGATTCGTAGGGTAAAAGAAAGAACCTGTGTGATAAGGGTCGATCGACAAGAGCGATTCTTGAAAGAAAAATAAAAAATAAAAACCCAAGTGAGAGAGAAACAGAGCAGTCAGCAGCCGAGATGAAACTTGAAAGAGAGATAGAAGGGGCAGCGCTACGCTATTGCTGATGTGTGTTTCTTCACTATTTTCTTGTAATTCTTTGCCCTTTTTGGTATTAATTTATTGTATTATTGTGTGTGTAATTTTAGTGGTTGCGTTTAGCTGTGAAGCGTCGGATGTTACATAAAAATTATTCGTTTTTACGAAACGAAAGTTATAAACGAAAGTTATATATTATATATATATTTGGAATTCTTGACTATTTTTGAATCTTTTTATGTTCACCCAAAATTATTAAACCACGCAGAATCACCAAGTTTCCTTTATCTCCTTATTAATTAATGTCTGAGCCATTATAATCGTTTCACCTGAATCTCTTAAGATTTTTTTGGTTGGGGTTGATTGGATTGTGTTAGTTGAGGCATCCATGAGCATCAAGGGAGGCAACATCTTGTATATCCCAGCAACTTCATTCATCGTATCTGGAAAGACTCCCCCATTTATCATCAAGTAACCCCTCATCTCAGAATCAGGTGGTCCGGCGCACACGCGAGTATATAATCTTCTTGGATTGTGCTTGCTGGAGTCGCTGCACCAACTCCCAGGGCCGGTTCAGGATTAGGTACCCCTGGTGCATGCATGCTACAAAAAGTGAAAGTGCTGGGTGGTGTAGACTAGTTTGGAGGTGTGGCAGTTCCTCTTTCTTTGATTGATGAAACAGTTGTTCATCTACTTGAGTTGCAAGCTTTATCCTCCTCCTGCATGCCCCAGCGCTAGCCCATTAATTCATAACTGGATTGATTGATCCGTCTTACATTTGCAAGAGCTGAGGAGGGCTGGCTTTTACCATATGCTATTACTATACAGTTGATGACTTACTATTCCCACACGAGGCATTCCAGTTTTACAAGTATTTCCTTTGACAACAGTAGCATACTGGATAGCCGACTTCTCCCAACATAATTAGTGGGATCAATCCTTTATAACAAAGGAGAACCTATGTATCAAATTATAATAACCAAAGATGATTAGTGATTGATTGGTAGCTGGTGGTGGGCCATACTTCCATTTACAGATTAATCTAAATATCCAATAGGCACAACAGTTAGGAACATTTATATTCAAGGATTAGCATAGATAGATAAAAAAAATATATAGGTTAATAATCCCTTATTTACTTTGAAGGATTATAATTTGGGCTATCCAAAAAGGTCTGTGATGACACCTATATCATTTCATCTAATTTTGCTTGATTCTTATCTCATTGAGAATATGGAATTGGAGAAATTCTAGTAATGACAATAAAACTAGTTAATCTTTTATCAATAAAATTACTCTGTATAATCAATGCATCAATGACAAACCCTTTTCATTTCATTACAATAGATCATGCATCTTAGTACTGCTACTTTTCTTTATAACTTGAGAGAGAGAGAGAGAGAGATAACAATTAAGTGCTTTGCTTTTGCCATCTGTTAAAGCATATAAATAAACTAAGTTATAATAAGAGGTAATTCAGGTAGACATTGTGAAAAATAAAACAGAGAAAGGAATAAAGTGGAGAGAGGGACCCTAGCACAAAAAATGGCTTTGTTGAGAGGACCACATTACCGCTCAACTCCTTTGTCGGACCATAACTTTCAACTCCACAATCACAACGGTCATTTCTGAACTCTGCAGTTCAATCAGTATTTTAAAGATGTTTAGTATATGTCGAAATTTAGTATGTGTTTCTTCTTTGTTGGGATGGACTGTTGTTTAGTTTCCAACTCAGCAGAGGGGGAGAAAATACTAATGATACATATGCATACATACATACATATATTGATATGACTCAGACAAAACAAGGCATGTTAATGCTCTGCTGTGATGTTGATTGTGCATGCTACTACTCCTTCAGCCAAGCGCCTCATTTCAGGGCTTTCTTTTTATGTGAATCAACAACTTGCTCCTTGCCATTTCATCGTCCTCAAACATTACTCACTTTTTTTCACAAAACTCAACAAGACAAATCAAATATTTCTCATCCATATGAACACATGCAGATGAAATATTTCTCCAAAAACAACTTCCACAACTCTAGATGTCTGCATTTATAAAATTGCAAGTCTAACATTGACGATGACACCACACATCTACAACTACTCACATATCACCTGACTTGCTACTTTATATTCGAAGAAGAAAGAGCTACACAGGAATGAAGCAATGTGAGCATAAATCTGAGGCAGTCAAATCAACACGAGTTCCTATCCTCCTTTCAGTTTTGTAAATGAAAACATAATCCGCCAGTATAACTAGCCAAGTATTATCCATCAATGAACATGCGGTGTCAGGTTTCACCCTCCCGTGCATAACAAACAAACTCATGTAGTGCCATTCACTCGCACATGATATGGTGGTCCACGGCAAAAGATTGGCTCATCTGATGCATTAGTTCTGGCTCGAGCTCTAAGAACTTCGTTAGCATCATCGATCATGGCTGCAGCCAGCATCGTGTACTCCCCTGGAATCAGGAAATAGAGGGAGAATATATGCTTCACTTCTTGAAGAGGAGGAACCTCCATGGTGATACCAGTCAAAACACCTGAAAAGCAACAATGGGGCAAAAAGCAGACTATTATTTTAACATTTATATGTTTGTCTTTCATAAGATGAGAACAAAGATTCTTTTTCCATATGTTAGCAGCATAAAATCAACATTACATGGATACTTGGGCCATAGAAGTACTACTTGGAAAAAGGAGACTGTGTGGAAAAATAATTTGCTTATGTACCTTCCCAAAGAACGGTTGCCTTGTCGCCCTCGATGCAGTTCTCACCAGCCACATCTTTGCATGCAATGCTAAGATTAATTCTAATAGCTTCCTTAGTATTGTTCCGCACCAGCACCTCCATTGCTGTCATTTCATGTGCAATGATAGAATCTCCAGAATTTATATCTGCAGAATTGTCTAAACTAGTTTTAACCAGCCTAAAGCCAAATGTCAATGGGTCGGGCAGTAGCACATCCATAACAGATGCCTGGAGGGCAGCCTGTATTGCATCCTTGATATCTAGTTCTCCTGAACTGTTGCGCCCAGATTGCCACCTGACTTTAATTTTGGAAATCAAATTCTTAATTGATGCATTCAACTCGGCCTTAATATTCTTTTCAGAGAAACTAGAATTTCTCCTGCCAGAAGTCCCATTAACTTGAGAACAGTTGAAAAGGAAGGAGCCATCGAGAACAGGTAATTTAAAATTTTCAAGTGGTATTAACACTCTAGCAGTATAATCCCTGTCGATCCTTGTTTTTGGTTCACCATATTCAGCAGAGATATGATCAGATAGGCTTTCTTTGCTGCTAGTTTTCTCCATGTCAACTGAAACACTGGCTTCAAAAACTACATCAGTCGGATTATACAACTCCAACTCAAGTAAGCGCAGACCCCAGCTTCCCCTATAGGGATCAATCTTCATGAACCTATCAGCCTGTCTTTCAGAACTATTGACCTGCTCAGTACTGCCCCTTTCTAATTGTGCTAGCCCGGAGCAAGTTTCACCAATGCGGGCTGGAATTTCCATTGAAAGCAAACGGGCTTTAACAAAAGACAAGCCCTGCAAAACACAGATATTTAGGGGGATGACCAGACGTCTTCCAGGAGGTGGAGCAGACACTGTTTCTGGTTCTCCAGGAGTTGTCAATGGACCTAAATAATGAAAATAAAATACATCACTAATAATACAAACCAACTTCCACATGAAATCAAAATCTAAAGAATCCACAACCACGTGCTAAGCATAAGTTCTTGTTTCCCTTGACATCAGCACACTCTAAGTTGGTCACATTAGAAGTAGTAATGAAAACATTAAGACATAGGGATATACTGCTAACAGCAATTATGTAGCAACACCATAAATATGAGGCATTACCAATGGCCACTATATATCCTTAAAGAAATAGTATATACCTGCATAGTGGATCAATAGCAATGGACTGCTTCCATCTTTAGCTTGTCTTGCTGAGGATCCAGGCATACCCTTACTGGCAGCAGCATCAGAATCTATCTTGCTAAGCTGCCAGGCTTTCAAGGTTACACGTATTGTAACCTCTGCACCAGGTTTCAAGGGGAGGGCTGACCTCAGGGTTTCAGAAGCAACTGGTACAACAGAGTCCTGGTTCTTTCCCGATAATGAAATGTGTGCCTGCTCAACAGGAACAGTGCCAGCATTTGCCAAACTAATCCATACATCGCGTATCTCACCTTCATATAGCATGACAGATCCATCCCCACCTGCGATATGAAAAACTAACAATGGCAATGGAGGTACCACTGTAATACTAGGTAGAATTACATTTTTTAACTTAGCTGCCCCACAGCTTCGAAAAGGGTCAGAAAGCACAAGCCCTTGAGTTGCCCCAATAAGTAAATTATCAACCTCCTTGAAAAAATGTTCAGTAATGACTCCAAAACAGTGAACTATGCATCCAGGAATTGAAACCAGGCCTTCTTTGGTTGGAATCCCAGATAAAGTGATCACCTTTGAGGAATTGGGAGGAAGACTCACTCTTACAGGAAAGGCATCAAGGTTTCCAGAATGCACTGATAGATATATGCTTTCAACCATAACTTCAAAGCCACACGGATTTGCTAATTCTACCAGCACTTGGACCGGTTCACCGACCACCCAGGTTAGCTCCTGCTTATTGCTATTATTCGGCTCTCCTTTGCTGAACGGTGTATAAATGAATGGACCTGATGGAGCAGAGCCTGCCCACCAATCTTCTCTACCAGGATTGCGTTTAACGATGTCCATTTGTGATGAATGTAAAGGAAATGAATGTAACCTAAAGAAGTTTCAAGTTAGAAGAGACTACTCCGTGATGACAAGTGCTAACAGGATGAGAACCATAAATTGATGCATGAAAATGGAAAAGTACATGCCCTACATGCCCATGAATATGGTTACTACATACAGAAGGATATGAGGAGGAGGAAGACTAGATATATCTTCGTCATATATTTATAAATGGTCATGACTGTTCACTTTTTAGGGTAACATAAAGCTGCCGAGATCCCATCCTTATGCATGTCCACATAAGAACAGGTTCATTAAGAAACATCAAGTTTTAGCAGCTTGGCAATAGATATATATGACACCAGAATCAGGAAGAAGGAACACTCATGTAAGCTACCTGACGAAAGGCAAAGCTGGATCACTGCACCGAGTTCCTAAAGGAAGCCTCTCAGCTGAATTCACAAGTGCATTGAACAGACCATTTTGCCCAGCAGGAGTAATTAGAGGATAATAAGACCTAAGCAGACGTGCAGCTGTTCCAAGCAGCAAGAGGATCTCCTGCACGAACAGCAGATAGAAGAATTTCTCTAAGGACAACCATCTGCAGTGTGCTCCACTGCGACTCAATCAAGGAGACTTTTGAGTGGTGATGCACTTTTCCTCCATCAGCATGAGTTTGCCCAATGTCCTTTTAACAAAATAAAGAATGACATGTAGAGAACCCATTCAAATTTGAAAGAGACATGTGACTGATTCTTTAAAGTCAGTGTCATATGATGACTATCTCTTAAGAAGCACAAATATCAGTACAACATAGGGATCAATTCTGTAACTATGTCAAAACAGTAGTTCTACCACAGAAAGGAGGACAAAAGTGGCCAAAGATATGAAAGCATCTTGTCAAAAATGCAATTCTCCATATGCATATGCATCAAAGATGTTTTCTTTTTTTGCTTTTTGATACCTAGTAGCTGCTTATATCATAACTAACATTTTTCATTAATACTACACCATGAAATACATTCTAAGTCACATTTAAATATACATATTATATTCACACAAAAAATGTCCAGCCAATGAAAAAATTGGTTCACATATAGGATACTGTTGAAGGTTCTCAATGACAGTCATGTGAAGACACTTACTCCACATGCCAAAGGAGATAACAACAAAACTCAAACTAAACAAGCTGCAGCATCTAACAGAGAAACATACTTTACACTTGAAAGAACATCTTTGAATTCAATCCACATTAAACTAAACAGCTGCAACACATATAACAAAGAAGCAAAATCATCTGGCAATCATACACAAGAAATGTTATAATCAGCTCCTCCTCAATAGAAACATCCATTTTGCAGAACTGCAATGATTCATTCACTCAATCATTAGGCCTAAGGAACTAACATGGCAACAACATATTCAATCTACATTAACATTGTTAAGCTCAAATTCAATTCACTCAACCAACATAGAATGCCAGGAACATTGTAGAGCAAGAATGCCAGGAACAACAACATGAAAATCCCAAACACTAACGAAAACAAAAATGGTGGAAAGAAAAAAGCAACAATCTCAATTCTCACCTCAATCTGTGTTAGGAATTCTTGTCATTATCTAATAATCACGCAGCGGAAACAAGACAAGAATAAATGATCTAGATTCATAATTAATCTAATGAGTTGAGCATGTTATCACACAACGAAAACAAGACTTACTTAGTGTGTAGTTTGATTTCCAAGTTCAATCGAATCTGGCATCCTGCAGGTGAATCCACTACTTTTGGTATCCACGTGTATGCCAATCCGATGCAGGAACAATTCCATGGTACATGGTTCAATCAGAGAAAGCTAGGAAATCTCTGATTGAACATACGTATTATTTGGGTGACAAAAGATATCAGTTCTCATGTTCTAAACGTTCCAAAACTGATAAATTAACTTCCGTGTCTTATTTCTCTACAATAGAGAAATATATATATTAACTTCCACATGGGCCCTATGCACATGGACTTATAATCTTTTATCTACTTTAATCAATTTACAGTCCAACTACAATTAATTAAAGCTCAATATCCTAATGTAGTTCATATATCTTTCACCCATCTCATTATCCTATCTCCCAAACTCAGTCCAATTGAAAATGTATTTTTTTTTCTCCCCTCTCACCAAAAAAATGAAAATAAAAAAAAACAAGAAGAAGAAAGGATAAACCAAACAAAAGAAAGAGTAAAAGGTTAGAATAGCATGAACTTTTTTTTTCTTTATTAAAACATAATATACGTTTACGCTTCTAATTTTCATTTTAATCTTCAATTAAGGAATTTTTCTTTCTTTCTTTTCCCAGGAGTCTAAATGTACCTCTATGTATTTCTAGTTATAAATATCTGAATATACAATAATAATAAGAATATGGTCAAGATTGCCTGTCAACATTAACAATCTTATCATTCTACTTTTCCTAAAATAAAAATCAAGTTTTTCTACTTAAGACATTTAAGTAGTGATAGACTACGTGTCAACAAAATTGTACATTTTTACAGTTACAAGTTACACACACTCCCAGCACGCGCTCGAGATGACTTGAATGATTCGACCTATTGATTAAAGGGGAAACATCATATCAATTAAGCCGCGCTTCGTCATGTTTTGAATTATTGTATACTTATACCCGTTATTATGTGAGCCGTGTAATAGTATTCTATCTGAAAGGCTTTAACGGGTTTCCAAACAAATTGGACATTGTTAATTGTTGATGATCAATCCATTTGAAGTAATCGGACACAAATAAGCCAAATTTGGTCATTTCTAGAGATGCCAAACTTGATCACCCAATGGGTCAATTTGCATTCAAAAGTAGGATTAGGCTAAGTTAGGAAAATAAAAGCTTGAAAGGAAATTGGGCATCAAAAGCCTGCCCTGGAGGCCCACTGGACTGCTTGGATTTGAAGCTAGAAAATTCCGACGAATTTGATGATATATGTACGTGTTATTTAATTTCAGAGAATAGCAATAAGTGTTGTTATTTAATTTGCTGAAGTAGGAATATCAATTCAATATGAAATTCTTGAATTGATTTAAATAGTGTGAACAAAAAAGAGGTTTGTGGACTGGAAAATTCTAATCAATTTTTTTAGCTGGAATGATCCGTAATTGAATATTCAGACAACCTAATAAAAATGATCAAAAAATAACACAAACCTAAATGATTAACTGGATTTTTTATGATTACATGATTTTCAAACTTTATTTTTTTGCTTTTGAAAATGTTGCTACTCCTCTTTCTATGTTGCCGTCACTCGGCAACTCTCGCATACAACAACCTATACCAAATGTATAGGTCAAAGTAGCGGTGATGTATATACGCAAATGTTGTAATATATATAAATTAAGGGCTGACAAATCGTGCGGGTTGGGTCTTTATCGGGTTGACCTGATAATGACCCAACTCGATAAGGTCAAATACGAACCCGACCTGTTATGAAAATCCTCAACCCGAACACGACCTACTACATTCAAACCCGAACACGACCGCACACGACATGATAACAATACGATAACGACATGATAACAACACAATAACAACACAATAACGACACGAACCCGACACGACACTACAATCACATGATAACGACACGATCTAACCCTAATTAAAGTAAAAAAAAAAAAAACACTTAACCCTAATTAGAATAATAAAAAATTATATAAAAATTATTAAAATAATTAAAATAATAATATAAATTAATAACGGGTTATCCGAATTACGACCCAAACCCGACCTAAAATTATCGTGTCCTTATCAGGTCGATCTGATAAGGATACGAATTCGATAAGACTTGACACTAACTCATTAATTTCGTGCGTGTTCGTTTCGTGTTTTCGTGTCGTGTCAAAAAAATTATCAGCCCTATATAAAGTGCTTGAAAACATCAGTGTACGAAGGGAAATATATAGGCCAGTGATATTTGAAATGACTCAAGAATTTCCTCCTAAATCCGAAAAAATATTATTTTTCGTAATCAGTCGATCGCCATTGGGCTAAAGAGATAGATAGGCAAACCAAATATGTGAGATTAAAATTTGAGCAGAAAAAAGTTAACCACCCATCTCAATCCATCAAAGTTTTATGTGTTATTCTGTAAATTATTAACGATCGGCTTAACTAATACATGCAAATCTAGACACTTTGCTTCCTAAGTGTGAAACCTCAAGTAAGATTGTGAAGCAAACTTTAAGCGCGAAAATGCTATTTATAGCCTGAAAACCTGCGTAGCTAGTTGTTTTATAAATGTAACATTAATAAAACTAGATGAAACTCAAAACGACGACGTACATTATTTCGGTGTAGTCTTTATTTATCTCAATAGACAATAATCAACCATCTCTTCATCCACTAACAATTTACAAAAAGTATAAGAAAATTAGAATGACCAGCGATGTCTGATATTAGGCCTATGGTCTGCGCAGTCTCGTCGCCGCTACTCCATCAACCAACCAAATTTGCTTGCTCGTTCCGAACAAACATGTTTGACATTCTCTATTTTTCTGGCGTCTTCCACTCGCACTCTCATAGAAAACCAAAAATGTGTTCACACTTGCCGGTCATAGCAATATGGCCGCAGAAGACCAGATTGCTTTGCCAACCAATATGACATTCGCCAACTATTTACTCTGGCCGACCAATATGATGACATTTTTGCGCTCTAGAGAGCCAAAGTAGAAGATGTCATAAAAACTAATAGGGAATGGTGACAAATTTATCAAAATGGGTCATTCTATAAAAAAAATTCCCGAAATGGGAACTTTTTTTTTTTTGCATTCCTAAAAGAGGTAAGACGAGACACCTTAACGCATCTTCACTTAAATGAAGACGCGAGAACCTTACGCGTCTCACCTAAAACGACGCGTGTCGTACGCGTCTCCCCGAAACGCTGCGTTTCGATTAAGACGCGCCAAAGACATGTCATCGTCACGCGTCTTAGACGGAGATGCTAGACCCTCCCACGTTTTACCTGTGTTCTATACAGACGCTGGAAGTTCCCATTCACAGCACACACCATTAACTGTTGATCCATTTTTCCTCGCGTAAACGTCCGATTTCTGAAAAAAAATCGGAAAAATTTGTTCAACATCATCGAAAGGTATGTAATTTTGCTATTATTGTTAGATATATGGTTGAATAATACATGTTTTATTAATTTGATAGATTTAGGGTTAGATTTTGGTATTTTTGAATGTTGGAAAATTTAGTTATTTTTGCTTGATTTTGAGTAATTGGATTGTATATTGGACATTATTAAGTTGTTAGATGGTATGTTGCAATGTATCAAGTTATTAGATTGATTAATTGGATGATATATTGTAGTGTAAGTGCATATTAGGTATTTTATAAAATAACTACAAGGATTTGAATTTGTGTTAGTTTAGAAATTAATTTATTGTTGATTATGTAGTTATCATAATTTGTTATTTTGGTTATGTTGATTAGTTTAAAAGAATTTCGAAACTAGTTTATTGTTGGTTATGTTGATTAGAGATGATAATTTTTTATTGTGTATTAAGTTATTAGATTGATTTATTGTGATTCATTGTGGTTATGTAGAGATGATATTTTCTTTATTGTTGAAAAATGAGTGTTAGTTTAGAATTGTGCATATTATGGTGTATGTAGTATATATTATGTAGAATGTGTTTTAGTTTATTATTGTGCATATTCTAATGTATATAGTGTACATTATGTAGTGCTATTGTTGGAAATTGTTGTTGGGAAATTTGGGCAAAATTCTGTATATAGGAGGATCTACAAAAAAAGTTCCAAAAACGGGAAACTTTTTTTTTTTTACTTCTAAAAATGGGTAAGACGCATTTCCCAAATGCGTCTCTGCTCCACCCGGCCGGGTGCCTTTAATTTCACTCCACCCGGCCGGGTGCGACGCGCTGGGAGAAACAGGGATGCTGCCTTTTCCGGGATGCTGCCTTTTCCTCATCTTCTGCCACAGAATCATTTTCTTTTTCTATTTGTGCATAAGCAACTGTGTGTGGTGGATCAATGCATTCACCTTCTGCGCCACCAGAAACAATCTTTACTGTCAAAATTATCCTTGGAATGTCCCATGTAAATGTGAGACATAATAAGCAGATATTATACAAGAAACGTGTTTTACCTGACTTTATGCTTTCATTCTCAGACGATGTCTTGTCTACTTTCTCGTCACCTTCACCAGTTGACTGGTAATCAATGGCACAAACTCAACATGTTAAAATGTCATTAGATAGATTTAATGGAGTCAAAGCTCTAAGCAACCAGTCATCTATAGTAAACTGATAAATTTAAGGAGTGAGGAAAAGAAAAATTCAAAAGAGGGCTTACTTACAGATTTACAATGATCTCCCAACTCCTGACTAGGGTGATCCAGGTAATCCTTGTTGCGCTTTGCTTTATCCAAATTCACAGTCTCAATGTAGTGTTCAACTTCTTGCATAGAGCAGAAACGATGCCCAGTCACAGGGTTGATATAGAACTGCAGAAACAAAGCACGTGTGAGTGAAAGAATGCAAAGGAGATAAGGGGGAAAGAAAATACAAATTTTAGCCAAGTGTAAAACAAAAGAATTATGCAAGAAAACCAGGCAGCAGAACTAGCAGTTTCAGCAGATTGATTTCATCTGCAAAAAGCAGGATATGGTTGGATACATCAAAAGATCAAATGACGATGAAGTAAGATGATGATGATGATGTAATTTAAGGATTACCGCATCTCTCCTAGTCTTGCCACCCTTCCGCGCGTGGTCCTGATATCCTTGATCCATCCCGACGGTAATAATCTTTCCTCGACACTCTTTTTCATGTCAACTTACACATTGAAAATTTGCAAGAGAGGAAAGCTCTTCTTAATTATATAATCTCTTTTTCAGATGGATTCACGTTGTTGGGACAGGAACTCAAGGTTTCTAGTTTCTACCTTATTCAGCTGCCTGAGTTTGCGATCTTTCTCGCATTCTTGAGATAGCGAAGCACCTCAGGCTTGGAGTTGAATTTGAGGTCATTTGATGAATTCACATAATACTAGCCATGTCCAAACAGAATAATGAGAACCAATATATAACACTATTCCGCCACAAAAAGTTAGAAGACGGAAGATTGAGGCTTTTTTTTATTTTTGGTAAAGTTTCATAGTTTCTTTTATCTGCAAATAGAAGATCAAGTCTCAAGGTCTCACGACTCAAACCTAATGCAGCAAAAAGGCTGAATCTTGATTTATCAGACTTTAATTACCAAAACAAGTGCTTCTCAACATAATGTGTAACAAAAGAATTCAAAATAATCACGTTGACAGATCAGCTGCCCTTCCTACTCCACCACTTAATCAAATTGCACACTAACCATGAATTCATCAAACTAGTCTTACACCGAGGTAATCAGCCACTAAAATCGCACTGCAGAAATAAAAAAGTTATAAAATTGAAATAGTGCAATTAGTAATTACCTTATCTTTTTTTTTACAGAGCTCCGAATTGTCACACAAACTTTCCAATCCACCGGCAGCCACTCCGGGTGTTCACCATCCATTTCACAAAACGTCTTCCGATTTTGCACTATTTACAACTTCTTTTTTCAGAAGGACAAAATACACACACACTGACTCCCCCCAAAAAGAGAGATTTTTTTTCAGGGATATAAGGAAACACACAGTCCCTTCTCTCACATGATTTCATATGATAGCGTGAGTTGTAATCTTTGAAGCAAAACGAGGAGAGAAGAAAGGTAAATTGGAAACAGAAAACAGGAAGAAAAAAAAAAAAAAAAGAGGAAAAGAAGGTGTGAAGTGTGAAGTGTGAAGAGCATAGTGGTTTAATTGGGGCGGTCGGAAGCGGACAAATCGCATTCACGACCACTTTGTGCGCTTGCACTGCAAGAGAAAGACCAAGTTGGATCCATCACCAACTGGTATTCAATCAATTCTAGAAAATACTGAATGACTGGTGGTTTTCAGCAATTTTTTTAATATGTATTTTATATGCCGTTGCCCCCACCCCCTTGTTGGTTCCTTTTAATTTGAGTCAACTTTGAGCACAACCCACATAAAAACACGGCTTTTTTCTATATCTAGGAAAATCTAGAAAAAAGGTTCCCAAAATAGAAACTTTTTTTATTATTTCTAAGAATGGGTAAAACGCATGTAGGAGATGCGAGTTCACTTAAGTGAAGTCGCATCTCCCAAACGTGACTTCACTTAAGTGAAGTCACGTTTGAGACATGCGACTTCAATCATCGAACTCTCACCCGGCCGGGTGGCTTG